>WNWK01019285.1:0-38125 GCA_009830355.1 Cherax destructor
CCCCGAAGTTCACCCAAACGATCCTCCAGGTCTCACTGCATGATTACATCACAAACCCCAGATGACCCCGGTTCAATAGGCTGGGTAACACATCCCCTAACAATACCAGTGTAAATACATCCCACAACACTCCAGTAAATACATCCCCCACAACCTAAGTGTAAATACACCACCACAACACTAATTAAATCATCCCCCAAATACCAGGAAATACTCCATTCAAACTACCAGGAAATAAAACTACAACACTCCAGTGTAAATCATCCACTACAACACTACCAGTGTAAATACATCCACCACAACACTACCAGTGTAAATACATCCCCCACAACATACCAGGAAATAATCCATTACAACACTCCGTGTAAAACATCCCCCACAACACTGGGGAAATAATCCCCCACAACACCCGTTAAAACATCCCCCACAACATCCGTGTAAAACATCCACTACAACACTACCAGTGTAAAAATCCACTACAACACTACCAGTGTAAATACATCCACTACAACACCCATTAAAAACATCCATTCAAAATTTTTTTTGAAATCCACCACAACACTCCAGGAAAACATCCCCCCCAAAAACCAGTAAATAACCCCCACAACACTCCAGTGTAAATACATCCACCACAACACTACCAGGAAATAATCCATACAAACTACCAGTGTAAATACATCCCCACAAAAACCAGTGTAAATAAATCCCCCACAACACTACCAGTGTAAATAATCCCCTTTCAACACTACCAGTGTAAAACATCCACTACAACACTACCAGTGTAAATACATCCCTAAAAAATACCAGTGTAAATACATCCACCACAACACTACCAGTGTAAATCATCCACCACAACACTACCAGTGTAAATACATCCATTACAACACTACCAGTGTAAAACATCCACACAACACTACCCAGTGTAAATACATCCACTACAACACTACCAGTGTAAACATCCACTACAACACTACCAGTGTAAATACATCCACTACAACACTCCAGTGAAATACATCCATAAACCTACCAGTTAAATAATCCACTACAACACTACCAGTGTAAATACATCCATTACAACACTACCCCGTGTAAAACATCCACCACAACACTACCAGTGTAAATACATCCTACAACACTACCAGTGTAAATACATCCATAAACACTACCAGTGTAAATAATCCACTACAACACTACCAGTGTAAATAATCCACTACAACACTACCAGTGTAAATACATCCACTACAACACTACCAGTGTAAGTGGTAATTTGTAAAGCCTCTTGTGATTGGCTTCAGATCTTCAGTGGAAATATTTAACCCTCAAAAAATTCTACCAGACCCCTCTATGCCCTTATGTGTCGAGGCGGGCCTGCCTTGTGGAACAGGGGTACCCCTTTTTTTTTAATCACGCAGACATAAACACATCTAGTTAAGGTTGTATCAGTGAGTGCTAGAACATTCAGTGCCAGGACGTCCAGTGCTAGAACATTCAGTGCTAGGACTAGTGCTAGAACATTCAGTGCTAGGATCCAGTGCCAGGACGTCCAGTGATAAGACGTCCAGTGCTAGAACATTCGGTGCTAGGACGTCCAGTGCTAGAACATTCAGTGATAGGACGTCCGTGCTGGGAAAATTCGTGATAGGACGTCCGTGCTAGCATTCAGTGGTAGGACGTCCAGTGCTAGAACATTTATGCTAAGACGTCCGTGCTAGAACATTCAGTGCTAGGATGTCCAGTGCAGAACATTGGGGGCTAGGACGTCCGTGCTAAACATTAGTGCGGACGTCCGTTGAACATTCAGTGCTAGGACGTCCAGTGCTGGAACATTCAGTGCAGGACGTCCAGTGCTAGAACATTCAGTGCTAGGACGTCCGGGCTAGAACATTCAGTGCCAGGACGTCCAGTGCTATAACATTCAGTGATAGGACGTCCAGTGCTAGAACATTCAGTGCTAGGACGTCCAGTGCTAGAACATTCAGTGATAGGACGTCCAGTGCTAGAACATTCAGTGATAGGGGCGTCCAGTGCTAGAACATTCAGTGCTAGGACGTCCAGTGCTAGAACATTCAGTGATAGGACGTCCAGTGCTAGAACATTCAGTGATAGGACGTCCAGTGCTAGAACATTCAGTGCTAGGACGTCCAGTGCTAGAACATTTAGTGCTAGGACGTCCAGTGCTAGAACATTCAGTGCTAGGATGTCCAGTGCTAGATCATTCAGTGCTAGGATGTCCAGTACTAGAACATTCAGTGCTAGGACATCCAGTGCTGGAAAATTCAGCGCTAGGACGTCCAGTGCTAGAACATTCAGTGCTAGGACGTCAGTGCTAGAACATTCAGTGCTAGGACGTCAGTGCTAGAACATTCAGTGCTAGACGTCCAGTGCTAGAACATTCGTGCTAGGACGTCCAGTGCTGAACATTCAGTGCTAGGACGTCCAGTGCTGAACATTCAGTGCTAGGACGTCCAGTGCTAGAACATTCAGTGCTAGGACGTCCGGTGCTAGAATATTCAGTGCTAGGAGTCCAGTGCTGAACATTCAGTGCTAGGACGTCCAGTGCTAGAACATTCCAGTGCTAGGACGTCAGTGCATGGACCCCTTAACAAATGCTAGGACGTCCAGTGCTAGAACATTCAGTGCTAGGAGCGGTCCGGTGCTAGAACATTCAGTGCTAGGACGTCCAGTCGCCTTTAGAGGGCATTCAGTGCAGGACGTCCAGTGCTAGAAACATTCCCCAGTGCTAGGACGTCCCGTGCTAGAACATTCATGCTAGGACGTCCAGTGCTAGAACATTCAGTGCTAGGATGTCCAGTGCTAGAATATTCAGTGCTAGGAGGTCCAGTGCTGGAACATTCAGTGCTAGGACGTCCAGATCTAGAACATTCAGTGCTAGGATGTCAGTGCTAGAACATTCAGTGCTAGGACGTCCAGATCTAGAACATTCAGTGCTAGGATGTCCAGCTAGAACATTCAGTGCTAGGACGTCCAGATCTAGAACATTCAGTGCTAGGACGTCCAGATCTAGAACATTCAGTGCTAGGATGTCCAGTGCTAGGACGTCCAGTGCTAGAACATTCAGTGCTAGGACGTCCAGTGCTAGGACGTCCAGTTTGCATCCATTCATAGCACTGAGAATCAGCTTATATAAGAAACGCAATGCATTTTATTTTGCCATATCTCTTTTCACCTTGGGCAGTGGACAGGAATACAAAAAATAATAATAATAATAATAATAATAATAATAATAATAATAATAATAATAATAATAATAATAATAATAATAATAATAATGCTCTCACCTTGTATTAGGAAGAGGTAGGTGGGCAGAAGCAGGGAGCAGCCACTGAGGAGAGTGGTCCTCCCAGCAGGAACACACAGCACTGACCAGCAGGCAACACACAGCACGCCAGCAGGCAACACACAGCACTGACCAGCAGGCAACACACAGCACTAACCAGCTCAGCAGAACCATCCTGCTGTTAAACCTTAGTTTTATGATACATTACAATATAAATACATGAGGGCCCGTTTATACAGCAGGTTCCGGGTTTCTGCTAAAGGAAAATCTGTAAAGTGAATCACAGCCTTTTCACTTTCAATGCAAGTAAAACCTGCTATCATGTTTTACACATCATATATTAAGTGAACAATATAGCTGTTCCTAAAAAAAAAGGCATATACAGTACACACATTACTTAACTTAAAATATCTTCGTCCTTAGCATATAGTGAGTGGTTATTACAGTGTAGTGTATTAAAAAATTATATAAAAAAAATAATGCTCCATAGTTCAGGGGTTGCACTGAAACCGGAACTATAATTTTTTTAATACACTTCACCGTAATAGTGGTGAGTATATTTACTGCAGGAAGTCTGAATAAATGAAAACTGGGTATATAATTGAAAACTGCTGTATTAGTGAAACACTAAAGCAATGCGCTGTAAAGCGGGACCTGCCTGTATTAGGAGTCGCTGTAATAATAATAATAATAATAATAATATAATAATAATGTATTAGGAGTACACTATACATGATGAACATCCTGTCGTTACCAGCTCAAAATATGTTTACATTACTCACTGCATTAATTTTTTTCCTCAATATATTTGATAACAATGAAAGTTCCTTATAAATCCAACACTCAGGTGATTTTCAGAAATCAAAGAAATATTTTAAATCGCCAGTGAAACACCGGGCAGCTCTGTGTGACCCTTGTGTGACCCTTGTGTGACCCTTGTGGGGCCATCGGCAAGAATTGGGGACCAGGAAATGAGTGAATACAATAGGTATCTGGAAGTGTTCAGATCCATATTAATCCAGCCATAATAAGGCTGATAATGAAGATAATTCTGGACGTGGTGATTGGACGACATTTTGGTCATCGTGTGTCTGCAGTAATTTAATTTCACCTCCTTAAATATGGTATCAACTCATCAGTTAGGTAAGGTATCTAATATTTAGCACACCTGCCTGCTAGGGAGGCGCTAGGCTGTATCACTAACATAATAACTTGGTAAGTAATGATGTTCTACCTGTATGTACACTCAAGTTTATATAATATAAATACTTGGAATAAAATGTAAATCGTGGACCAACAAACTACTTAGTGTAATCAAGTCAATAATAATTTTACACAGTCCACAACCTAACTTACCAATGTTACTGGTTTTATTTTGTTATAATCACTCTGGAACTATATGTTCCTAATTGAAGGTGCAGATGGTGTGAGTGTGGGCAGCTGAGGTGGGTAGCGAAGGTGATGCGACCCACTGTAGCTAAAGTCCCACCTGTCTCCCAGCTACAACTAGTATCAATAATTGTAATATCTGTTTTAGTTGTGCCGAGAGTTCTTCCCAATTATGTGGGTGAAATAATTCAAGATTGTACCTGTAAACCTCACACATAATTTCTCACAGGACTCATGTGTTTACAAATCACTGTTTTTATCACTCATCTCCAGTGTTTCTTGAACTTAGCTAAATACTTCTTGAGCAAAATTGACGCTCTGAAACTTCACAAACTTATTTTACGAAGTCTTCCTAGTGTACCTCATGTACACTCTCCAGGTTCCTGCACTCCTCTCTTCACCCCCAGTGTGTAGTACGTCAGTGGTGGTTCCTGCACTCCTCTCTTATAATAATAATAATAATAATAATAATTTTTATTTCAATGCATGTTACAAGTGTACAATGTTATTGGTAGTTACAAATATAATACAATTATAAAACTGTAATGCAAGGAGAGCCACTGGCATGCCATGGCATTAGGGGCAGTTTATTCTAGAGACTTATTCACTAAGTACTTAATGCTAAAGAAATTGATTGAGTTTATTCTAGTTCTATATTATTTAAATTATTAAATGGTTATACATACTATTTAAAGACAATACAAGAGAAATTGGTTGAGTTTAATCTAGTTGTAGAATTTATTTCAAATTACAGTATGTTGATGCTATACTAGTATAATAACAATACTAGAAATAGTTTTTAGAGTTTCATCTAGGTATATATTTTATTTCAAATTAAGAAAAATGATGATACTATAAGATTTTAAATGACAATATGATGATATGAGATTGCAACAAGTGTTAAGGAGGATGAACATATCAAAATGAGATCTTCTTAAGTAAAATAATATTGGGTTTGGAAGTTTGTTACAGTATGAGTATTTAGTATAGGGTGAGTAGGTGACTTTTGAGAAGAGTCTTGAATTGATTTTCCGACAAGGTTAACTTGATATTTACTGGTAATGAATTCCAGATTTTGGGGCCCTTTATGTGCATAGAATTTTTACATTGGTTAGTATGGACTCGGGGTATGTCAAATAGTGATCTGTGTCTTGTGTCATGTTCGTGGGACCTATTAAAGTTGTTGAGGAAATTCTGAGCGCAGGGTTAATATTAGCATGTAGAGTTTTATGTATGTAGAAGGCACATGAATAGGTATGAATATTTTTTATGGTGAGTAGTTTTAAGGTTCTGAATATAGGTGGAGTATGCTGTCTAGAGTGGGAATTTGTTATCATCCTGACTGCAGCCTTTTGCTGGGTTATGAGGGTCTAAGGTGATTTAATGTTGTTGAGCCCCATGCACAGATTCCATAGGTGAGATAAGGGTAGATAAGAGAATGATATAGTGCAATGAGAGCTGGTTGAGGCACATAATAGCGTATCTTAGATAATATACCTACTGTCCTTGAGATTTTCTTGGAAATTTGTTGTATGTGTGTTTGGAATTTAAGACTACTGTCAAGGTGGATTCCTAGGAATTTTCCCTCTGTGAGCCTTGTGATGGGTGAACCATTTAGCGTTATGTTAAGTGGAACATTTGTAGCTTTGTTTCCAAACTGAATGTAGTAGGTCTTGTCCGTATTGAGAGTAAGCTTATTTGTCATCATCCATGTTGATATTTTCTGTAATTCGGCATTAACTGTGTTGGCTAGTACGACTGGATTTGGGTGAGAGAAGACATATGTTGTGTCATCTGCAAACAAAATGGGTTTGAGTAGTTGTGATGCATTCGGTAGGTCATTTATGTAAATGAGGAATAGGAGTGGCCCCAGGACACTACCTTGAGGGACACCGACTGTAATTTGTTGTGTGGAAGAGTTCTCTCCATTTGTGTTCACGTACTGACTTCTGTTGCTAAGGTACGACTTTAGGTAGTTGAGGGGCCCCTAATACCATAGTGCGCTAATTTTGTGAGCAATAAATTATGGTCGACTGTATCAAATGCTTTGCGTAGGTCTATGAAGATTCCCAGCGGAACTTCTTTCTTCTCAAGTGCGGTGTATATTAACTCTAACATGTGTGTTATAGCATCGTTTGTGCTCTTGTTGGTCCTGAATCCAAATTGACAGGGGTTTAGTACATTGTGTGAGACGAGGTAGGAATAGATCTGTTTATGAATTAATTTTTCGAAGATTTTAGAAAGCAGTGGTAAATTTGAGATTGGTCTATAATTGTTCAAGTCAGTTTGGTCACCTCCTTTGTGGATCGGGGTGACCCTAGCTATTTTGAGAATTGATGGGAAGGTTGAAGATTCAATGGATTTATTGAATAATGCTGCTATAATTGGTGACAGTACATGTGTAGCTTTTTTGTACATAAAGGGTGGTAAGCTGTTTATGTCTCCTGCTTTGTTTTTAAGGGTGTTGATTATGAGCGAGACTTCAATTGAGTTGGTAGGAGCTAGGAATAGTGTATCTGGGTAGGTGTTGGTGAGGTAGTCTGTTGGACGAGTGTCAGAAATAGTACTTGTAACCACGTCTAAACCTGTCAGAAATACTTGTAACCAAGTCTAAGCCTGTCAGAAATACTTGTAACCAAGTCTAAGCCTGTCAGATAGATTTAGATTTTGCCACCGAAGTGGCTAGTTTATTGTGCACCCCATATCCATCCTGTGGACGGTTGCGCAAGAGCATATGGATACACAAAAGGCCTAGGCACTAGGCCCCAAAGGGGTTAACAATTGTACATTTGGGTTTATATCTACATTTCAATTATCTGTTACAAGCAGGTATCTTATTTCATGAATAAGATATCTTGACATGTCACATAGGTTATTATATTGTCTATCTCTATATTCCTCAATAAGTGCACAATTAAGCACATAGTGTTCACGACAGTGACCATATGCCTGATCACATAATTTGCATTTAGTTTGATCATCATCTGTCTCCCAAACTGTCAGAAGTACCTGTAGCCAAGCCTAAGCCTGGCCACTACAACATCAGTCAGTCTGTTCACATTGCAAGTTGCTCCACAAACATGCCCATCTGTGCTCGCATTATCATGAGCACAGATAGGCACGTTCATGGAAATTAATTTGGATTTATATCTACAGTTCACTTATCTGTTACAAGCAAATTTAGGAAATTTGCTTAGAATAAGTGGTATCCTACCTTCACTAATAAGATATCTTGACATGTCACATAGGTTATTATACTGTCTATCTCTATATTCCTCAATAAGTGGACAATTCAGCACATAGTGTTCAAGACAGTGACCATATGCCTGATCACATAATTTGCATTTAGTTTGATCATCATCTGTGTATCTCCCAAACTGCCAGAAGTACTTGTAGCCAAGCCGAAGCCTGGCCACTACAACATCAGTCAGTCTGTTCACATTGCAAGTTGCTCCATAAACATACTTATCTACATTCATGTTATCATAGTGGGTTATAGATCTACTCAGGCTTCTAACTGCATTCCTATAGCTATCATTTTCATTATTTATTTCTCTCCTAATATTATTCCTAATGCTACACACAGATATACCAAAGTTATATTCTACATTCTCCTTATGGGTGCTCTTCTTGGCTAACATATCAACTTTATCATGAAGGAGTAATCCAATGTGTGACGGAATCCATAGCAAATGTACTTTAATTCCTTTGTCCCGGATTTTTTAGTATCTATACCTGGCTTCTCCAATGAGCATGCTGTTAGAGTCATTATAGGAGTCAAGAGCCTTCAATGATGACATAGAATCAGTAATAATGATAGAGTCAAGTTCAGTGTCATAAGTTAGCTTTAGTGCCATAAGGATTGCAAACAATTCAGTTTGCAGTGTAGACGCCCAGTTGTTAATTCTTATGCCTAGTTCAAAAAAATTATTATTGTTCTTAACTAGGGAGGTGGCAACCAGAGCAGATGCAGCCCTGCCAGAAGACTCCTGTTTAGATCCATCAGTGATATAACTTGAGATAACTTATTACTACCAGCTAGGCGATAAATTTCTTCTTGAGCAGTTGCTTTAACAAGTGATTTAAGGAAGGGATTACTAGCAATGAGCTTCTTGGGAGGGACTTGCAGGTATGTGATATTAAATGAACACATCTTCCATGGAGGGGTGAAATGCTCTTGTTGCCTACAGTGATACAATTCATGCAGGTTGTAAAACTTAATGTAATTGCATGTTTTCACAATCCATTTAGATCTGTGAGTATTTACTTCTAGACATTTAGTAAGATTCATTGTGACAGTGTCTGGTTCATTTCTTAACAATCTAATACCAAGTACAGTGTTAATCTCAATAATCCTATCACTGATACTAGTAATACCAAGCTCCTTCCTAAGAAATACTTGTAACCAAGTCTAAGCCTGTCAATAGCTTGATACTGACTACGCAGTATCAAGCTCAGCTTCCCGGTGTACATAGAAAATATACTGACCAAAGTTGAGCCATGAACGAAAAGAGAACACGAGCCCCTTTGTAAATAGAAACAAAACTGTAGTTCCCAATTAGATAAGGTGGACCTCCATGACAAGCGTCTACAGAGTGAGTCGCCAACACCCTCTCCTAAGTTTAGTAACCTGCTTCCCAATAAAACCGTTTTAAAATTATCCACCACGGTGTTGGTGGAGCGCAGATGTGTTATAAGTAAGTTTATTCAGGTATACACAAATACAGTTACATAGATTATCATACATATCAGCATATGTGTAGAGAACCTAGGATAACCCAAAAAAAAGTCAAAGTGACTTATTTCCATTGGGGTTTGCTCAGGGAGTAAGACTCATGGCTCTGCCCGTATTTAGGCCTGGGATCCACCTGATCTAATTTGAAGATTTAATCTTCCCGTTTCTCTTTTCGGAGAAAACTTTGCTTCCTTTATCATCTACACCTAGATTTGGACATCGCTTTTTCCCGGACTCCGGGTGGTAAGGCTCAATAAAGCGCCAGGTTTGGTGGCCCTGAATTATCCCAACAACAAGACGACGGGCCAAGTTAATTTCCAAGTGACGTTGATTGCAACAAGCAACTGCACTGACCACAGACAACATTGAACCATCACAACAAGAGTCACACCATATCACAACTCGTCCAGTCATCAGGAGTAGAAGAAATATCCAAGTTAACTGCAGTATCGTGCAGAAGCAGAGGTGGACACTGCTTCTCTGGCTGGTTTATACTCAAGTTCAACATTTTTACAGACGTTTATCAACCAGTTTAGTCTTTTGTTCACTCAAAAAATTAATTCTGAATAATCAATTGATATTTTTGTGAAGGTGGGATTTTTTATAATTTATATTATTATGATTCTCACTGTAATTAATAAGAGCACAAAAATGTCTTTACTTTTTTTAGGTTATCTTAGGTAATTTACACTATGTACTTATTTGTACCTGTACCTAAATAAACTTAGTTATTAATGAAGGAACACTGCAGTAGGCCTACTGGCCCTTGTAAAATGACCCTTGTGTACAATTCAGGACATTTATTAAATAAAATATTTCACCACAAGTTTATTATTATTATTATTATTATTATTATTATTTATTACCCTTATTAGGCAGGTTCAACTCTTATTATTATTATTATTATTATTATTATTATTATTATTGCTAACCCTTATTAGGCAGGTTCAACTCGCACCCACCCATGCACTCATTCAACCCATACGTACATTTAAAGGTACCCAAAATTCTTTCATCAGTGATGCTACCTGGGGGTTCCTTCCACTCATCTACAACTATATTTATAAACCAGGACTTCCCTATATCCTTTCGTAATCCAGATTTGTCCACTTGAACCCATTAATGTGAGTCCTGTCTTAGTTGGATATTCTCAGCATGGTATTGATATCCCCTTTATTTTTTCCTGTTTTCCATTTGTACACATCATTGTACATATCAATCATTGTACATATCAATCATTGTACACATCAATCATTGTACACATCAATCATTGTACACAGCCATTGTACACTTCAACTATTATACACATTAATCACTGTACACATCAAGCACTGTACAAATCAATCATTGTACACATCAATCATTGTACACATCAGTCATTGTACACATCAATCATTGTCAAGTCAATCAGTTGTGACAATGGACTAGGATAGACCTAAGTGTTATCACAATTTCTTCCCCTCCTAAGTGTGAGTTATTTGTGAATTATTCCAGTCATGGTATTGTGACTTTTATTTTTCTGGAGTTAGATTTGCTCATATGTCTCGCTCTACCAAGATTGAACCCAGGTCCTTTCATTTGTGGGCTTCCCTCAGGCAAGGTTCCTTGTTGCTGGTGAGGGGCTCTTGATCTGGGGAATTGGAGCTGTGCTCCAGTTCCCTGACTTAAGCCTGAATGCCTTCCATCCAACCCCCTTCCCAATATTCACTCTGTCAGACACTGCAACACAGTGGTACAGTGGACCCCCGAGTTTCGTAAACCCCGGAAATCATACAATTATGTAAGTATAATATTGTCAGTGCTTGTGGAAGTGTATTTTTTGGGGTCTGAAATAGACTAACCTACGTGACATTTTTCCTTAAGGGAGTAAATTCGTTCGGTAATGGCGCTTGAGCAGACTTCAGGAATGAAGTTTTTACGAAACTCGGGGGTCCACTGTATCTTGGTACAGAACAGAAAACACCTTGGACAACTTCTACAAATGACAATGGTTGGATTTGAGAGGAACGTGACCTCTCAATGATTACATTCTTTCTTCTACTAGTGGCCTACATCTCACCTCCTAACAGTATACGTATAAGGCTCCACTGTCACTTCAACTTCACATTGTTTCAGACTTTGGAACAAATACTCTCTCCAGGCTGAGAGACTGACCACCTCAAAACTATGTCTTCAAGGGTGATGGACTGATTACATCGTCTTCACTTCTCTTCTGCTTCTACCAACTTTTCTGTACTCAACTGAAGAAGCCTACTGTGTAGGCGAAATGTTTCAAAATATAGATACCTAACTGTTGCATGTGTCTTACCTAACAACCTGTCAGTATTTTATACCATTTTAATATTCCCCCCCAAAGGTGCTGTATAATCCCTGCGGGTTTAGCAATCCCCATGATAATAATTTTTGGGCCACAAAACACTTTTGATCGTTATGAGATACAGTGGTACTTCGGTATACGTCCTTAATCCATTCTAGAACCTTGGACTTATACCAAACGAATTTTCCCATAAGAAATATAGGGAAAATGATTAATCCGTTCCCATGAAAAAAATCCTATTGTTATTGGCATATTATATATTGATGGGGTTGTATAAAATAATTTAAACATTGGTTAATACTAAAATATGTAATTTAAACACTTCTTAATACTAAAATACATACATAAATACAAAAGAATTAGATGAAATAAATGCAAATTTAACCTCACTTTACTTTGCTGAAAAGAGTCGAGTTCCTACTAGGATAGTGCTGAGAAGGGAGGAGGAGGAAATGTTATTGCTTGGAAGGAGAGTTCCCTTCTCTTTTCTGTCTCTTTTTTCCTATTTGGACCTGGTTGAAGCTCACCAGGTTTGACTTTACTAAAAATCTGTCCAAAGAACTTTGCTTCTGCCTTCTCCTCAGGATGTTTTGGAAATATGACATTGTCTGGTCATTCCAGATAATGCTATTACGGCTTGTTTGGGCTTTGTTGGGGTGGTACTTCTCTGCAAAGTTTTTGACGTCCATCCATTTGGCAAAGCTTTCCTTGATTAATGAAGTAGGGGCTTCCTCTAACTCCTCTTCCGAGCCTGAAGAGAGTGCATCCATTTTAGTCTTGTGCTCCTCCTTCTCAAGTTCCTGCAGCTTCTCAGTGGTCAGCTCTTCCCTGTGCCGCTCCACTAACTCCTCCACATCACTATCACTCACATCCAGACCCGTGGACCTGCCCAGAGAGACAATAGCCTCCACTATAGACACAGCCTCAAAGCCCTCAAAGTCCCTATCAGCCACTGCTTCTGGCCACAAATTCCTCCAAGCAGAGTTCATTGTTCTGTATGAAACTTCCTGCCAGGCTTTGTCAATGAGAGTTATGCAATGGGCGATAGTAAAGTGATCTTTCCAAAACTCTCTCATGGTTAACTCTGTATCAGAGGTCACTTCAAAGCACCTCTACAATAGTGCTTTAGTGTAGAGTTTCATGAAATGAGTCATGACACGCAGTGTTGTGACTCATTTTGACCCATACAAGTTCTAGCACGCGAGTCGTATTCCAAACAAAGGTCGTATACCAAGCAAAAATTTTCGCGGCCAAACAAGACATATACCAAGTTACACTTATTCCAAAGCAGACGTGTACCAAGGTACCACTGTACCACTTTATCCTCTTCTGCTCTACAGTATTCAAATCATCATTATGCGTGTATGGGGCTAAGGATGCCCATGGCCCGGTTGGCAACGCTCTCGCCTCACACACTGAGTGTCGTTAGCAATATTGGTCATATTTCCTTACACCTGCTGCCCCTGTTCACCTAGCAGTAAGTAGGTACCGGATGTTAATCAACTGGTGTGAGTCTCATCCTGAGGGACATGTTTGAAAGACCCAGTGGAAATAAGACAGACAGTCATCAATGACAGATTGACTTTATTGGGTAATACTGGGTGGCTAACCCTCCTTTGAAGAGAGTTTGACTACTCTCGGAGGCCGGCCATGGGCCAGGCTCGTCTGGTGCTTGCCTGGTCAACCAGGCTATTACTGCTGGAGGCCTGCTGCTCCACATATCCATCACAGCCTGGTTGATCTGGCACCTGGTGAAGATACTTGTCTAGTTTCCTCTTGAAGGCTTCTACACTTGTTCCAGCCATGTTTCTGATATCTTCTGGTAAGATGTTGAATAGTCTGGGACCCCGGATGTTGATACAGTGTTCCCTTATTGTCCCCACCGCACCCCTGCTCCTCACTGAGTTTATTTTACACTTCCTCCTATACATGTATCTCTCACTCCAGTATGTTGTTATGCCAGTGTGCAGATTTGGGACCAGGCCCTCGAGTACTTTCCAGGTATATATATTATCTCCGCTCCAATGAGTACATGTTCAAGACTTGAAGGCGCTCCCAGTAATTTAGGCATTTTATTGGCTCAATGTGAGCCGTAAACAATCTCTGTACGTATTTGTTCCATCTCTGATATTTCTCCTGCTTTGAATGGGGCCGTCAGCACTAAGCAATATTCTAAATGAGGGAGCATTAGCATTATTTCCCTTGTTTCGAAAGTTCTCAATACCCACCCTGTCATCTTCCTGGCTGTCGTGATCTTTGTCTTGCTGTGGTCTTTAAAAGAAAGGTCGTCTGACATAATTATTCCCAGGTCTTCTACGTGTTCCTTTCGTTCTATTTGGTGACCCTCTTGAATTTTGTATACAGTGGTCCCTCGGTTTTCGCCGAAAATTCGTTCTAGAATGCTGCTCAAGTGCCATTACCGAACGAATTTACTTCCTTAAGAAATAATGTCACGTAGGTTAGTCTATTTCAGACCCCCAAAAATACACTTGCAACAGCACTTACGAAAATACACTTACATAAATGTTCGAGTTTGGAGATGCACGAAAACCGAAGGATCACTGTATAGTGTTCCTTTCAGTTCTTCATTCTTTCCATACGTAAAGCAGCTGGAACTTATCACCATTGAACGTCATGTTGTTCTCCACTGCCCACTGGAAAACCCTGCTTATGTCTTCCTGTACTTTTTCAGTGTCCTCTACTGTAGTGACTTTCATGCTTATTTTAGTGTCATCTGCAAATGATGATACAAAAGTGTGCCGGGTGTTTTTATCCGGGTTAAAAATCTGAACAAATCATACCTTAAGGGTTGGTGTTTACTTCCTGCATCTCACTGCTCATGACAGTGGATGCACAAATAATGGACATAGCTTACCAGTAATGTAATCAATAATTTTAAAAAGACAATTCAGATTTTATATTTATTTGAAAAATATCAGTTTCAGCATGAAAAGATTAACTTGTTCATTCTTGATTCCAGATTTGTTCACCTGATGTAGATGATAAATATCGTATGAAAACTGATACAGTACTACAGTTATGATTGTGGGGAAAAATTGCCCTATTACAAGGTAAAAAAAAATTATCTGACAAGGTGAATATCAAAATGGTATACAATACCAATGGTATTCACTTACCAACCAAGTGTATACCAATACCAATGGTATTGGTGCACTTACCAACCTGTCAGTATTGTATACCATTTTGATATTAAAAAAAAATTATGTTATATAATTTTGTACTAAGCATTTAAGAAAATAAATGGTAGCTATTAGCTATTGATTTTGAATTTGAAATTTCAAAGGTTTTATTTTAATAACTTTCAGTGTATATTATGGGCATAATTCAGGTGTGCAATCTCTATGCCCTTTACACACTGCATTGTTCTTCCTACTTTCCTTACATGTCCTCCATCAATGAGAGACAAAGTTATAGTACAGTGGACCCCCGAGTTTCGGTCATAATTCATTCCAGAAGGCTGCTCAAGTGCCATTACCGAACGAATTTACTCCCTTAAGGAATAATGTCAAGTAGGTTAGTCTATTTCAGACCCCCAAAAATACACTTACAATATTATACTTACATAATTGTACGATTTCCGAGGTGACCGAAACTTGGGGGTCCACTGTATGTACATGTAAAGTTTACATGACTCACGAAATTGTAATGACACGATTGCAAACGAACCATACCATGGGTAGGGTTAGAACCCGCGATCAGAGGGTCTCTGATTGCGGGTTCTAACCCCACCCGTTGTATGCTTTATGTTGTAAAGTTATTTGGATTTCCATTATCACTTAAGACTCTTGAATATAAATAAGAGATAATATCTCTTAATTTATACATGGAAATCTTTTGAAAGTTAACTTCCTTATGTTGACACAAAAAAACTGACTAGAATCTGACCCAAAAATTCATTTAGAGGTCTTACAAAAAATAATTCTGATTAATTAGGTACTGGTGTCTGGGTTGGCTGCATTTCAGTAAAGTTACTTGGCGGAAAATTTTAACCATAAGTCAGCCTTCAGGAATAAAAGACCCCTTTTAATTTGTTTTCTTCAGTATTCAAATATTTTTTTTGGGTCTTTGTAAGATTACTGAACCATAAAGGCCTTGTCACAGACCAGGCCATGGGGCGTTGACCCCCAAAACTCTCTCCAGGTATACTCCAGGTATTGAATATGGTGGGGGAGAAAAAAGGTAGGGGGGAGTGTTTAATCTTCTGTGGAAAGACAGATGTTTATGGAGGCAAAGAGGAGAGCACACCAGAGTACAGTCATCCCTCGGTTTTCGATTGTCCCAGTTTTCGCCGATTTTGGTTTTCGCCGACTTTTTTTGGGGAAAATTTGTCTTAGTTTTTGCCGATTGTTTTAGTTTTCGCCGACCGTATGGGACCTGTCCACCAGTGCTGCACACATACAAAGGCCGTAGGCCCGCCACCCACGCACCTCCCACGCACATTGTCACGCAGTCTAGCATTGTTTACGCTTGAGTGAACATCACCCCAGGAGTTCATACAAAACATCTATTAACAATTCATTGTTTTTGGCCCTTGATTATTGTGTGTGATTACTAAATAAGCTACCATGGGCCCAAAGAAAGCTCCTAGTGCCAGTCCTTTGGTAAAGAAAGTGAGAAACACGATGGAGTTTAAGAGTGTAGCAGGCATGCAGGGAGTGTAGCAGGCATGCAGGGAGTGTAGCAGGCATGCAGGGAGTGTAGCAGGCATGCAGGGAGTGTAGCAGGCATGCAGGGAGTGTAGCAGGCATGCAGGGAGTGTAGCAGGCATGCAGGGAGTGTAGCAGGCATGCAGGAGTGTAGCAGGCATGCAGGGAGTGTAGCAGGCATGCAGGGAGTGTAGCAGGCATGCAGGGAGTGTAGCAGGCATGCAGGGAGTGTAGCAGGCATGCAGGGAGTGTAGCAGGCATGCAGGAGTGTAGCAGGCATGCAGGGAGTGTAGCAGGTATGCAGGGAGTGTAGCAGGTATGCAGGGAGTGTAGCAGGTATGCAGGGAGTGTAGCAGGTATGCAGGGAGTGTAGCAGGTATGCAGGGAGTGTAGCAGGTATGCAGGGAGTGTAGCAGGTATGCAGGGAGTGTAGCAGGCATGCAGGGAAGTGACCCCAGATAAGGACTTGGTACCTAAATTCCTTATGGAAGGGGATTCCCCTTCCAAAAAATAGGGTCTCTTCCCTCTCCACTCCTCCCTCTCTTCAATCCAGCAACATCAGTCTTCAATAAAGGTAAGTGCCACATAGAGTTCATTCATTTGTGCATGTAAATCTATCTTTAAGGTCCCCCAAAAATTTTTTTCCAAACTTCTGGGTTTCTGGAACGGATCAATTGAATTTCCATTACATATTTCTTATGGGGAAAATAGTTTTGGTTTTCGCCGATTTTGGTTTTAGCCGATCCATCTGGAACGGATTAAAATCGAAAACCGAGGGATGACTGTACAGTCTCTCCTCACTTAACGACGGAGTTCCGTTCCTAATACCATGTCGGTAAATGAATTCATCACTAAACAAGGAGCATACTATAATGGTAGTGGGTTTGTCAACCATCTTTGATATTACTTTAATGTCACCTTTTCACCATTTATAAAATTTTTAGTATATTTTTAAATGTTTATACAGTAGTATGCTTTATATTGTAATAAACAGAATAGAGGAAATCAGCTCTAATATACTTACATTATTTAGGTATGCATACTGGTCAGAGTACAGTATGCATACCTAAACGAGTACGAATGCATATGGTAAACGAGTATGTCACTAAGTGAGGAGAGGCTGTATAGTGGTGCCAACGTTCATGTGAGTGTCAGGCATGGGCATTAAATGTTGCAGTTAGGAGGAGGCCAAAAGCTGTAGAGATGCCATGTTTGAGAGTAATGTGTAATGCGAATACATGAGGGCCCCCACTTATACAGCAGGGAAGGTACCAGGCTACTTCTGGCACTGTTTTCACTTTCAAATGCATATAAAAGCCTGATTACACTATCATATATTAAGTGAACAATAGAGTTAGGCCTAAAAAATGAATATAGAGTACACACATTACTTACCTTAAAATATTTTTGTCCTTATCTTATAGTGAATGGTGAATATATTTATTGTATTTATGCAATAAATTTGAAGAGTAGAAATTAGACAATGGTGTTGGGTTAGCAAAAGTATGATATAAATTGGTGAAGAGGGATTGTTGAGATGGTTTGAGCATTTCAAGACGATGGAGCAGAATAAGATTGGAGGTGGGAAGGAGGGGTAGGGGTCATTCCAGGAAGGATTGAAGGGAGGTATAAAGAAGATTTGTAGTGCCAGGGGCATAAGCATCCAGCAGGCTTGTGTGTGAACATGTTAGATCAAAATGAGTGGGGAAAAAATGTTTTTTTTTTTTTTATGTCTTGACATGCTGTTGTAGTGTGACCAAGGTAACTTCATGAAGTGATGCAGGGAAAACAGTCAGAGTTAAGTCCTAGGAGGGGTGGAGGTGGGAAGTACTGTACCTGCACTCTGAATGAGGGGTGGAGGTGGGAAATACTGTACCTGCACTCTGAAGGAGGGGTGGAGGTGGGAAATACTGTACCTGCACTCTGAAGGAGGGGTGGAGGTGGGAAATACTGTACCTACACTCTGAAGGAGGGGGGGAGGTGGGAAATACTGTACCTGCACTCTGAAGGAGGGGTGGAGGTGGGAAGTACAGTGTCTGCACTCTGAAGGAGGGGTGAAGGTGGGTGGCACAGTACCTGCACTCTGAAGGAGGAGTGGAGGTGGTAAGTACAGTGTCTACACTCTGGAGGAGGGGTGGGGATGTTGCAGTTTGGATGGTTATTTGAACAGTTGTGAGTGAGCACTTCTGGCAAGACAGCTAATGAATGAATGAATGATGAATGTATTTCATTTTTGGGTCACCCCTCCTCATTTGGAGATGACTGGTGTGTAGAAATTGTTTTGTCCTGTATATTGAGGATCTTCAGTGTTTTAATATTATATTTTGTCTCAAATGTATGGAAGGTAGTGAATGCCAGTAATTTGAATTAACTTTATTTTCAGGATGAACTGGTCCATCACATCACAAAGAAATATTTTAACTTACCGTGTGTGATGATAATCTCAAGGGAAAACAAGCATTTTTAAAGTGAAGCATCATGTCGTTAAATCCATATTTCATTAAGAGACGGGCGAGGAAATGGTGGCGTACATTGCAATTCTAGTACTCATCGCTATTGGATATTATAAAGGTAATGTGTGCCATGAAGTGAAAAATACAGTGGTACCCCGAGTTTAGTACAGCTCCCAACTTGAACAATTATGTAAGTGTATTATTGTAAGTGCTTTTGTAAGTGTATTTTTGGGGGTCTGAAACAGACTAATCTAATTTACATTATTCTTTATGGGAACAAATTCGTTCGGTAACGGCACTCAAACAGCCTTCTGGAACGAATTATGTACGAAACTTGGGGTACCACTGTAATTGGTTATAATCATAACCATAATTTTTAAAAGGGTGGACCGGTATGCCAGCGGAAGGCCTCAGTCAGATGACCAAAAGCTCCAGCTGTGGGTCATCATATGACTTAAGACCCGCATCAGGAAACATATGTTCTGTATCTATATATTTAACTTGTTACTTGGAGCATTAAGAAAAGGTACTGGCAGATAATAACTCATTCATAGGCATGTATTATTTTTTTCTATGTACAGACTTTTTTATTTTAATTAAATAATTTAATAGGTGAATAAAATGGTATAGAGGGTGTATAAATCCACGTAGGAGTTGTCTCAGAAAGGATTGAAGGGAGCGGAAGTTAAGGAGGTTCTAAGTGTTAGAGGCTTGAGCATCTAGCAAGCGTATGTGAGCATGTTAGATTGGAGTGACTGCAGACAGGATTTTTAGGGTCTGATGTGCTGTTGGAGTGCAAGCAAGGTAACATGAAGAGATTCAGAGAAACTCAGTTAGCCAGACATAGCTGTTGAATGAATGATGGTGAATGGGTTTCCTTTTTTGGGTCAGCATATCTTGGTGGGAGATGACCAGTGTAAAGAAACTATAATATGCAGTTTTGTCAGACTTTATTTATAATATAAATTGTTGCATGTACTCTACTCATGGTGATAAAATTAATCTCCCTTTCACCTTGTCATTCACAGGAATATTTAACCAGATCTCAAGTTCATCAGCATCAGATGCCTTTGAAGAGCAAACAAGAAACACTATGAAAGAAGTGTTTTCTTTGCAAAGACAAGTGAGTTTGATTGGGTTGGATTAGTACCTGAGGTATTGATGACAATTCTTGGGTAGCTTTGGGAAAAGGTTAAACAAATATGTGGGTGGGGTTGGTTGGTTTTGAGAAGGACCTGCCTTGTATGGGCCAGTAGGCCTGCCACAGTGTTCCTCCATTCTTATGTTCTTAAACTACATCATCCATCCTTTACCAAGGTAGGGTGACCCAGAGAAGGACACACATCCATCATCACTCATAGAGTAGCTGTCTTGTAGAAAAAGACACTTATGTAGAGTTCAGGACATTTATTACAGGAAACATAAGTGCCTTTTTTCCACATCTTGTCAGTATCACCATAACATTTTTCAGTAGCAGTCTTGCCAGAAGTATGCACACATAACAGTTTAAAGGAGCCACTGAACTACCCATCCTTCAGAGTACAGGCACTGTACTTCCCACCTCCAAGACTCATATTCTGTAAGCAATATTGTTTTCTGTGATAGAGTGAATATTCTAAAAGAAAAAGCAGAGAGGAGGGAGGGGGGCTGCTTCTTTTATGCATATCTTTATGTACACTCAGTATTTAAAAGCCAGGTGGTCTGTAATCTTAATATACAATACTGTATATGTATTTTTAGAGATTAAATAAGCAAGAGGTCAAGCCAGAATGTTGGAATAGCTTATGGAAGACTGATTGCAAGTGAGTAAAGAACATGTTGATAATTTAGACACTTGGGCAACATTTAGGAATCTTTATTCTGGAAACTTTTAACCACCCAGTGGCTTCTTCAGTCTAATACAAAGAACAGTGGAAGATGAAGAGGAGTTTGAGGTAATCAGTCCCTCAGCCTGGAGTCAGTGTGTTCAGTCCATCAATCTTTTATCACTTGCATGACCAATATAATTCAACATGTTTTTAAATGTAATAATGATGATAATTACTACCCCACCCTTATAGTTTTCTTCTCTTTCGAGTCACCCTGCCTCGGTGGGAGACAGCTGGTATGTGGAAAAAAAGTACTATTACAACTCCACCCCCTACCATTGCTTTGACCTGTCTGCAGTGTCATTATATGCAAGTACAGGCAGGCCCGGCTTTACAGCACTTCACTTTATGGCATTTCGCTTATGCAGCAGTTTTCAATTACAGTGGTACCCCGGTTTACGATATTTTTTCATTCCAGAATGCTGTTCAAGTGCCATTACCAAACGAATTTATCTCCTTAAGAAATGTTGTAAAATAGACTAGTCCTTTTAGACCCCCAAAATTACACTTACAAAAGCATTTAAAAAAATAAACTTACATAAAAGGGTGAGTTTGGGGACCATCGTAAACCGGGGTACCACTGTATACCTATTATTCATATACTACGTATTCAGACTTCCTTCTTTCTTTCTTTCAACACGTCGGCCGTTTCCCACTGAGGCAGGGTGGCCCAAAAGGAAAAACGAAAGTTTCTCTTTTTACATTTAGCAATATATACAGGAGAAGGGGTTACTAGACCCTTGCTCCCGGCATTTTAGTCGCCTCTTACGACACGAACTAGAACTAGTAAGAAAGTAGAAGAAAACCCAGAGGGGTGTGTATATATATGCTTGTACATGAATATGTAGTGTGACCTAAGTGTAAGTAGAAGTAACAAGACATACCTGAAATCTTGCATGTTTATGAGACAGAAAAAAGACACCAGCAATCCAACCATCATGTAAAACAATTACAAGCTTTCGTTTTGCACTCACTTGGCAGGACGGTAGTACCTCCCTGGGCGGTTGCTGTCTACCAACCTACTACCTAGAATTCAGACTTCCTACAATAAATAAATTCACCATCCACTATAAGCTAAGGATGAAAATAATTTGAGGTAAGTAATGTATGTATTGTATATGCATTTTTTAGGCCTAGCTCTATATATGATAGTGTAAATATGTTATCACTTTACAGCAGTAGCCTGGAACCTAACCTGCTGTATAAGCGGTGCCCTCCAGTAGCCTGGAACCTAATCTGCTGTATAAGTGGGGCCCTACAGTAGCCCGGAACCTAACCTGCTGTATAAGCGGTGCCCTCCAGTAGCCCGGAACCTAACCTGCTGTATAAGCAGGGCCCTCCAGTAGCCCGGAACCTAATCTGCTGTATAAGCAGGGCCCTCCAGTTGCCCGGAACTTAACTTGCTGTATAAGCAGGGCCCTCCTGTACCTAGCAAGATTATGCTCAATCAGTTTTCAGATACTGATTTTGCACTTGTGAATATCTGTTAGGAGCAGAGATGTGAATTTTGCTCATAAAAGTTGTTTTGTACTCATTTTATGTTTGTTGGAACACTTCTAGTCATGTTGCCATATCTCTTTATATGGGTGGATTTTCTTAGAGTACATGCCCATGTCTTGGTTTTTCTAGAGTTCATGCCCATGTCTCGGTTTTCCTAGAGTACATGTCCATGTCTTGGTTTTCCTAGAGTACATGCCCATGTCTTGGTTTTCCTAAAGTATGCACCCATGTCTTGATTTTCTTAGTACAAGCCAATATTTTTATCCTTCTTTATTTATTTTTATTTTTTTATCACACCAACTATCTCCCACCAAGGCAGGACGACCTAAAAAGGAAAGCAAAAGTTTTCCTTTTTACATTTAGTAATTTATATAGAAGGGGGTTACTATCCCTTTGCTCCCATGATGATTATTATTATTATTATTATTTTTATTAATTAAATCATATTTTCATTTACAGGTGAAGCTGCTGAAATCTGTGATCAAGCGTTACTCTATACCAGAGAAAGAGTACTCAGATGTTCTGTTACCCGTTATTTACATTATCACTCCTACATATGCCCGACCTCACCAGAAAGCAGAATTAACAAGGTATGGCAGTCTGGTGCTGTATACCTAGAGTATACCTGGAGGATTTTTCAGGGGTCAGCACCCCTGTGGCCTGGTCCATGACCAGGCCTTGCAATAGATCAGGACCTGATCAACCAGACTGTTACAACTGCTGGCCACACAAACCAACGTACAAGCCACAGCCTGGCTGGTCAGGTACTGACTTTAGGTGCCTGTCCAGCTCCCTCCTGAAGACAGCCAGGGGTGTACTGGTAATCCCCCTTAAGTATGCTAGGAGGCAGTTGAACAATCTTAGGCCCCTGACACTCATTGTGTTGTCTTTTAGTGTACTCTTGGCACCCTTGCTTTTTTGTTGGGGGATGTTGCACCTCCTGTCGAGTATTTTGCTTTTGTAGGGAGTGATTTCCGTGTGCAGATTTGTAACTAGTCCCTCTAAGATTTTCCAAGTGTATATAATCATGTATCTTTCTTGCCTGTGTTCCAAGAAGTACAGGGCAAGGGAATTCAACCATTCCCAGTAATTTAGGTGAAAGTTCTCTGTCTATTCTTCAGGTCTGCAATTTCACCTGCCTTGAAAGGGGTCATTAGTGTACACCAGTACTCTGATTTGAAGAGAATCATCATTGGCTTAGCATTCCTAGTTTTGAAGGTTCTCATTATCCATCATATCATTTTCCTAGCACATGTGGTAGAGACATTGCTGTGATCTTTGAAAGTGAGGTTCTCTGACATTATCACTCTCAAGTCCTTCACATTAGCTTTTTGTTCTATTGTGTTGTTGGAATTTGTTTTATGCTCAGATCCAGTTTTTATTTCCTTGAGTTTTCCATAGCAGAGTAATTGAAATTTGTCTTCATTGAACTTCATATTGTATTCTGCAGCCCATTTAAAGATTTGGTCAATATCTGCTTGGAGATTTGCAGTGTCTTCGATGGATGACACTGTCATGCAAATTCAAGTGTCATCCACAAAGGAAGACACAGTGCTGTGGCATACATCTCTGTCTATGTCAAATATGAGGATGAGTAACAGGATGGGAGTGAGTACGGTACCTTGTGCAAAGGTTTGCAACAAGACTAGTCCTGGAGCTAAGGGGCATGTCCTACAAGGAGAGGTTACGGGAAATCTACCTGACGACACTGGAAGACAGAAGAGATAGAGGGGATATGATAATGACATAAAATACTGAGAGGAATAGACAAGGTGGCCAGAGACAGAATGTTCCAGAGGTGGGATACAGCAACAAGGGGTTACAGTTGGAAGTTGAAGACTCAGATGAACCACAGGGATGTTAGGAAATATTTCTTCAGTCACAGAGTTGTCAGGAAGTGGAATAGTCTGGGAAGTGATGTAGTGGAGGCAGGATCCATACATAGTTTTAAGGAGCGGGTAGAGTGACTGAGTAGCGGCCAGTGAAGAGGTGTGGCCAGGAGCTGTGACTTGACCCCTGCAACCACAACTAGGTGAATACAACTATGTAGGTGAGTACCCCCTCTGGGTTTTCTTCTATTTTCTTACTAGCTCTTGTTCTTATTTCCTCTTATCTCCATGGGGAAGTGGAACAGAATTCTTCCTCCGTATGCCATGCGTGTCGTAAGAGTCGACTAAAATGCCAGGAGCAAGGGGCTCGTAACCCCTTCTCCTGTATACATTACTAAAGTTAAAAAGAGAAACTTTTGTTTTTCTCTTTGGGCCACCCTGCCTTGGTGGGAAACGGCCGATTTGTTGAAAGAAAGAAAGAAATATTAATTTTTTTTTTTTTTTTTTTTTCAACAAGTCGGCCGTCTCCCACCGAGGCAGGGTGACCCAAAAGAAAGAAAATCCCCAAAAAGAAAAAACTTTCATCATCATTCAACACTTTCACCACACTCATACATAATCACTGTCTTTGCAGAGGAGCTCAGATACTACAGCTGAGAAAAGTCCCTCCCAGCTGTCACTATCTCAGACCCCTCCTTTAAAGTGCAGGCATTGTACTTCCCATTTCCAGGACTCAAGTCCAACTAAATCAATTAACTGGTTTCCCTGAATCCCTTCACACAATGTTACCCTGCTCACACTCCAACAGATCGTCATGTCCCAAAAACCATTCGTCTCCATTCACTCCTATCTAACACGCTCACACATGCTTGCTGGAAGTCCAAGCCCCTCGCCACAAAACCTCCTTTACCCCTTCCCTCCAACCTTTTCTAGGACGACCCCTACCCCGCCTTCCTTCCCTACAGATTTATACGCTCTCCAAGTCATTCTACTTTGATCCATTCTCTCTAAATGACCAAACCACCTCAACAACCCCTCTTCAGCCCTCTGACAAATACTTTTAGTAACTCCACACCTTCTCCTAATTTCCACATTCCGAATTTTCTGCATAATATTTACACCACACATTGCCCTTAGACAGGACATCTCCACTGCCTCCAGCCTCCTCCTCGCTGCAGCATTTGCAACCCATGCTTCACACCCATATAAGAGTGTTGGTACCACAATACTTTCGTACATTCCTTCTTTGCCTCCATGGATAACGTTTTTGTCTCCACAGATACCTCAATGCACCACTCACCTTTTTCCTTCATCAATTCTATGGTTAACCTCATCCTTCATAAACCCATCTGCTGACACATCAACTCCCAAATATCTGAAAACATTTACTTCTTCCATAATCCCTCTCTCCAATGTGATATCCAATTTTTCTTTATTTAAATCGTTTGATACCCTCATCACCTTACTCTTATCTATGTTCACTTTTAACTTTCTACCTTTACACACTCTCCCAAACTCGTCCACTAACCTTGCAACTTTTCTTTAGAATCTCCCATAAGCACAGTATCATCAGCAAAAAGTAACTGTGTCAACTCCCATTTTGCATTTAATTCTCCATAATTTAATCCCACCCTCTCCCCAACACCCTAGCATTTACTTCTTTTACAACCCCATCTATAAATATATTAAACAACCATGGTGACATTACACAACCCTGTCTAAAACCTACTTTTACCGGAAGTAATCTCCTCTCTCCTACACACCCTAACCTGAGCCTCACTATCCTCATAAAAACTCTTTACAGCCTTCAGTAACTTACTACCTATTCCATACACTTGCAACATTTGCCACATTGCTCCCCTATCCACTCTATCATATGCCTTTTCTAAATCCATAAATGCAATAAAAACTTCTCTACCTTTATCTAAATACTGTTCACATATATGCTTCACTGTAAACACTTGATCTACACATCCCCTACCCACTCTAAAGCCTCCTTGCTCATCTGCAATCCTACTCTCTGTCTTACCTCTAATTCTTTCAATAATAACCCTGCCATACACTTTACCTGGTATACTCAGTAAACTTATTCCCCTATAATTTTTACACTCTCTTTTATCCCCTTCCCTTTATATAAAGGAACTATACATGCTCGCTGCCAATCCCTAGGTACCTTCCCTCTTTCATACATTTATTAAACAAAATACCAACCACTCCAGCACTATATCCCCCTGCTTTTAACATTTCTGTCATGATTCCGTCAATTCCAGCTGCTTTACCCCCTTTCATTCTACGTAATGCCTCACGCACCTCCCCCACACTCACATCCTGCTCTTCTTCACTCCTAAACGATGTTGTACCTCCCTGGCCAGTACATGAAATTATCGCCTCCCTCTTTTCATCGACATTTAAAAGTTCCTCAAAATATTCCCGCCATCTACCCAATACCTCCAGCTCCCCATCTACTAACTCCCCTACTCTGTTTTTAACTGACAAATCCATTCGTTCCCTAGGCTTTCTTAATAAATATATAAATTTAGGTAGTAAGTTGGTAGACAGCAACCGCCCAGGGAGGTACTACTATCCTGCCAAGTGAGTGTAAAACGGAAGCCTGTAATTGTTTTACATGATGGTAGGATTGCTGGTGTCTTTTTTCTATCTCATAAACATGCAAGATTTCAGGTACATCTTGCTACTTCTACTTACACTTAGGTCACACTACACATGCATGTACAAGCATATACATGTATATATACACCCCTCTGGGTTTTCTTCTATTTTCTTACTTCTTTCTTCTTTCTTTCAACACGTCAGCCGTCTCCCACCGAGGCAGGGTGGCCCAGAAGGAAAAACGAAAGTTTCTCCTTTTACATTTAGTAATTTATTCAGGAGAAGGGGTTACTAGCCCCTTGCTCCAGGCATTTTAGGCGCCTCCTACGACACGCATGGCTTACGGAGGAAGAATTCTGTTCCACTTCCCCATGGAGATAAGAGGAAATAAGAACAAGAACTAGTAAGAAAATAGAAGAAAACCCAGAGGGGTGTGTATATATATGCTTGTACATGAATGTGTAGTGTGACCTAAGTGTAAGTAGAAGTAGCAAGACATACCTGAAATCTTGCATGTTTATGAGACAAAAAAGACACCAGCAATCCTACCATCATGTAAAACAATTACAGACTTCCGTTTTACACTCATTTGGGAAGACGGTAGTACCTCCCTGGGTGGTTGCTGTCTACCAACCTACTACCTCCAATTTTCTTACTAGTTCTTGTTTATTTCCTCTTATCTCCATGGAGAAGTGGAACAGAACTCTTCCTCCGTAAGCTATGCGTGTCGTGAGAGTTGATTAAAATGCCAGGAGCAAGGGGCTAGTAACCCCTTCTCCTTTATATATTACTAAATGTAAAAGGAGAAACTTTCGTTTTTTCTTTTGGGCCACCCCGCTTCGGTGGGAAACGGCCGACGTGTTGAAAGAAAGAAGAAATACGTATAGGTAGTAAGTTGGTAGACAGCAACTGCCCAGGGAGGTACTGCCATCCTGCCAAGTGAGTGTAAAACGGAAGCCTGTAATTGTTTTACATGATGGTAGGATTGCTGGTGTTTTTTTTCTGTCTCATAAACATGTAAGATTTCAGGTACGTCTTGCTACTTCTACTTACACTTAGATCTCACTACACATGCATGTACAAGCATATATATATATATACACCCCTCTGGGTTTTCTTCTATTTTCTTACTAGTTCTTGTTCTTGTTTATTTCCTCTTATCGCCATGGGGAAGTGGAACAGAATTCTTCCTCTATATTTTTTTTTTTTTTTCAACAAGTCGGCCGTCTCCCACCGAGGCAGGGTGACCCAAAAAGAAAGAAAATCCCCAAAAAGAAAATACTTTCATCATCATTCAACACTATCACCACACACATACATAATCACTGTCTTTGCAGAGGAGCTCAGATACGACAGCTGAGAATTGTCCCTCCCAGCTGTCACTATCCCAGACCCCTCCTTTAAAGTGCAGGCATTGTACTTCCCATTTCCAGGACTCAAGTCCAACTAAATCAATTAACTGGTTTCCCTGAATCCCTTCACACAATGTTACCCTGCTCACACTCCAACAGATCGTCATGTCCCAAAAACCATTCGTCTCCATTCACTCCTATCTAACACGCTCACACATGCTTGCTGGAAGTCCAAGCCCTCGCCCACAATACCTCCTTTACCCCTTCCCTCCAACCTTTCTAGGACGACCCCTACCCCGCCTTCCTTCCCTACAGATTTATACGCTCTCCAAGTCATTCTACTTTGATCCATTCTCTCTAAATGACCAAAATACCTCAACAACCCCTCTTCAGCCCTCTGACAAATACTTTTAGTAACTCCACACCTTCTCCTAATTTCCACATTCCGAATTTTCTGCATAATATTTACACCACACATTGCCCTTAGACAGGACATCTCCACTGCCTCCAGCCTCCTCCTCGCTGCAGCATTTGCAACCCATGCTTCACACCCATATAAGAGTGTTGGTACCACTATACTTTCGTACATTCCCTTCTTTGCCTCCATGGATAATGTTTTTTGTCTCCACAGATACCTCAACGCACCACTCACCTTTTTTCCTTCATCAATTCTATGGTTAACCTCATCCTTCATAAACCCATCCGGTGACACGTCAACTCCCAAATATCTGAAAACATTTACTTCTTCCATAATCCCTCTCTCCAATGTGATATCCAATTTTTCTTTATTTAAATCGTTTGATACCCGCATCACCTTACTCTTATCTATGTTCACTTTTAACTTTCTACCTTTACACACTCTCCCAAACTCGTCCACTAACCTTTGCAACTTTAGTCTGGAAATGTTTCACAAAATAAAAATAACACGATTGCAAACAAGTCACAGAGCTTGTGGGGTTTGAACCTGTGGCAAGGGAGACCTAAAACTCACAGGCCAGTGCATTTTAGGACTCACCTTGGGTTCAAATCCCACCCGTTCCATGGTTCATAAGCAGTGATCCATTGAAAATTTGCTGACGAGGATTTCCTGTATTTTTCAGTTGTATCTTTCTTATATATTTATTATTGTTAGCAACTTAGTATCATTCATAAAGTTACGTCACATTGGTTTTGATGTTTGTTTCTTGTTTCCATTAAATGTTGATTTTCTATTTATAAATTAAAGACTTCTTTTGTACAAGTAGTAAATGTCTGTGCCAACAGGTTGAAGAGCGTGTTTCTCCATGTGCCAGCATTACACTGGATTGTCGTCGAAGATGCTCCACACAAGTCGCAGATGGTATCAGAATTTTTGAAGCTGTCTGGTCTGACGTACACACATCTGCACCAGCTAACTCCAGATGATTGGAAGCTAAAAAGCAATGTAAGGCAACTAAAAAGAAAATGCTGCATAATCATGTCCTGAAGCTTTAGACACAAGCACAACATCTTGGTATCTTTGTTTTGAAGATGTTTTTGCCAGCCAGTGGATTTTTCAATTCAATAGAGTTTATTAACTTGAGACAGTAGATGATAAGGTAATCAGTCCCTTAGATGATTAAGTAATCAGTTGCTTAGATGATAAAGTAATCAGTTGCTTAGATGATAAGGTAATTAGTCCCTTAGATGATAAGGTAATCAGGCCCTTAGCCTTGAAGGTGTTCACCTCTTTGGTCTTTATCAAGACTAAGGTGGTGAACATGTGCAAACCTTTGAAATTATACCATTTGTTCATCTGCTACCTTTCTTATTTTACTATGATTGTACTTAACTGCATAAGAAATCCTACATAGCAGTTTATGTCTAATTCTTAAGTAACAAAAAAGGCACAATACCGTGACTGGAACAATACACACACAACCCGCACATATAAAAGAGAGGAGCTTACGACGACGTTTCGGCCCGACTTGGACCATTTACAAAGTCACACTAACACACAGAGACAGAGGAAGGGTATTTATAGGCAGGCAGACAGGGGAGGGTACAAGAGAGTGGGGAAATGTAGGAGTAGTGGTAGTAGTGGTAGTAGTAAAGGTAGTAGTAAAGGTAGTAGAGTAGACAGTCATATGGGAAGGAGCACTGCTATGAGGCTAGCGGCCCGCTAGCGGCCCGCTAGCGGCCCGCTAGCGGCTCCTCTCTTTTATATGTGCGGGTTGTGTGTGTATAATTCTTAAGTAGTTTTAAAGTGTACTAGGATTAGTTTGCCAAATAAAGGTAGTTTTGAAGATGCTGGCAGAGAAAGTGGCTCTGGAGATTTCTTGCAGAGAGTTCCAGATTTTGGGCCCCTTTTATGTACAGTGGACCCCTGCTAACGAACACCCCGGAAATCGTACAATTATGTAAGTATAATATTGTAAGTGCTTGTGGAAGTGTATTTTTGGGGGTCTGAAATTGACTAACCTACGTGACATTATTTCTTAAGGAAGTAAATTTGTTCGGTAATGGCACTTGAGCAGGCTTCTGGAATTAATTTTTTTCGTTAGCCGGGGGTCCACTGTGCATTGAAATTTTACAGAGATTAAGCCAGACACAGGGTATGTCATAGAGATTTTGTGCATAGTGGCTTTCTTTTGGGCCTACTAATGTTTTATTACATGTAAATTACAAAAATTTTCATCTGAAGGCTGTGGTTAATAAACTTTCTTGCACGTGTCTAAATCATCGACTTGCTTGTATTTATGTGATTATTGTTATGATAATCATATACTGTATGTATATAAATGGTGTATGAAACTATTATATAGAAAAAAAATTGATATTTGTTGAAAAGTAGTGTTCAAAATTTTATTAATGACCTGAAAACATTGCTTAGATAAAGAATCTATTTCTTTCATGAATAAGGTTACAGTGATTTGTGAATTTTTACCTTTTCCATGTTTTTTAAATAATAGTGTTATTTTTGTTATACAAAAAGTGTGACAATAAAGGACAGAAGAGAACAGTTTACAATAGCAGAGGTATGGTGTATTGTGGCACGACATAGCGTCATCCTAGCTGACGAAGCTGTGTCGTGGCACAGTGAAACTCCTTGTTTGTCTTTTTAACAGGAGTTATTATTATTATTATTGGTGGTGGTGGTGGTGTTTCCAGAAGCAAGGGTCACATTTGTATGGGTAACAGAGAGTTCTGGTTCTCCATCCCAGTATTGTTAGTTTTGATTTGCCTCTGCTACCATTTCTAGATGGTATATTACCATTCCTAATATTTTAGTAAAGCATCTGAGGAAGAGAATAATTAACACCAGGAGAGTTGATATTAACAGTAACTGCTTTTTAATCTTCCCTACTTCAATGGTAACTGAGAACATTTCTAGGTTACTTAAGAAAACCACTGAATCACTGCCACCGTCACCTCTTTAGTCATTCTCTTTCAGGATCCAAACTGGAGGAAGCCCAGGGGAGTTTTACAGAGAAACGCAGGTCTCAAATGGCTCCGTAGAAAATTCATGTATGACGGTGACCCAAGGGGAGTAGTCTACTTTGCAGATGATGATAACACTTATAGCATAGAATTGTTTACTGAGGTAATGTACATTTGTTACTTTTGTACATATTGCGTATCTACATATTACATGTGTACATATGTTAGATAAGTTTAATCTTTTATCTGGTTGTGCAGTACCTAGTAGATATTGAATTTTGTGATTAAATTTGTGGTCTAATAGTTTTTGAGTAAATGAAAGCTGTTGTGGTACATTATGCCTGATTTATTTACGTTTGTGAGACACCAAATTAAACTCCTGGTAGTATACTCTTGAACTACCATAACTCATATGTTTGATAGCACTTGGGTTAGTCAGCTTTAATACCTTATTTTTTTTCAGTTCTTAATAGTGGATTTATCATTATGTAAAAATGCTTGTGTCATTTTTCAGTTATATGATTGTTTCAAAGGTTAGCAGCTTCTTATTCAAGGAATTTGAACTACCCTCCTTGTCCTCAGATAAAACTTGATAGCCTCACGTTCCCCAAATGCTGTGTGAACCTTACAGTTTAGCGCTTCCCCAGGAATATAATATAAAAGTTTGCATAATATTCATTTCTTTTTTCGAAGACTTTTATTAACATATATGTGATGGCATGCCACAGATGCGGGACACTCGGACAGTGTCAGTATGGCCGGTGGGCTTAGTTGGAGGAGTGATGGTGGAGCGTCCTCAAGTGAGCACCGTCGACACAGGTCCTCGTGTAACGGGCTGGCTTACTGGCTGGAAGCCAAACCGTCCATTTGCTACAGACATGGCTGGCTTTGCTGTTAATTTAGCTTTACTGTTAAAGAAAACAAAAGTTGAATTCAGCTTAAATTCACCAATTGGATATTTAGAAAGCAATTTCTTGGAGAAGCTAGTAACACTGGATCAACTAGAACCAAAGGCAGAACTTTGCACTAAGGTAACCTACCTCCTGTTCCATACATTTGCAACCTCTGTTACATGGCTTGTCTCCACCCTTTCAAATGCCTTTTCTGTATATCCATAATAGCAAGACATAGCACTTTACCCTTATCTAAGTACAATACTGCTCACTTGTATGTTTCATTGTAAACACTTGGTCTATACATCATTGCTAAACCCTCCCTGCCCTTCCTAAATCCTCCTTGCTCCTCTGTAATCTTACTTTCTGTCTTACCCGTAACCCTTTCAATGATAATCCCATAAATTTTACCTGGTATACTTAACAGGCTTATTGCCTTATAATTCTTACATTCTCTCTCTTGCCCCCTTTTATCTTTTACAATGAAATTATGCATTCACAGCCAATCCTTTGGCATACAGTGGAACTATGCATGCTTTCTGCCAGTTCTTTGGCACCTACCCTTCTAGCATGCATATATAGAATAAACGCAACAACCTCTCCAATACTATATCCCAACATGCTTTTAACAGATATCCTTGTCTTAATATTATCTATTCCAGCCACATTTCCCGCTTTCATTCTACTTACCTCCTTGTGCACTTTTCCCACATCCACCTTAGGCTCCTCCTCACTCCTATATGATGTTATTTCTCCATGCCCAGTGCATGAAATCACTAACTCCCTTTATCACTAACATTCAACAACTTGTCAGAATACCCTCTCCATTTTTCCAGTACTTCCACTTCCTCATTTAACATCTTCCCTCTTTTGTTTTTAACTGCTAAATCTATTTACTCTTCAGGCTTCCTTACCTTATTGATGTCTCTCCAAGACAGTTTCTTATTCTCAGTAGAATTTGCTAATAAAGACTCCCCCATTTTCTCATTGGCTCTCCTTTTGCATTCCCTCACTTATCTTTTATCTTCCTTTCTTTCCATATACTCTGCCTTCCCTCTGTGATTTTTACATTGCAGAAACCTCTCATTTGCAATTTTTTTCTCCCTTACCACCCTCTTTACCTCATTCCACCAATCATTCCTCTCCCCACTCACACATACCCATGCATACAAATACATACGTACATTCAGTAGTAGGTTGGTAGACAGCAACCGCCCAGGGAGGTACTACTGTCCAAGTGAGTGTAAAACGGAAGCCTGTAATTGCTTTACATGATGGTAGGATTCCTGATGTCTTTTTTGTCTCATAAACATGCAAGGTTTCAGTTATGTCTTGCTACTTCTACTTACACTTGGGTCACACTACACATGCATGTACAAGCATATATATACACACCGCTCTGGGTTTTCTTCTATTTTCTTAGTTCTTGTCCTTGTTTATTTCCTCTTATCTCCATGGGGAAGTGGAACAGAATTCTTCCTCCGTAAGCCATGCGTGTCATAAGAGGCGACTAAAATGCCAGGAGCAAGAGGCTAGTAACCCCTTCTTTTGTATACATTACTAAAGTTAAAGTGAGAAACTTTTTTTTTTTTTTTGGCCACCCTGCCCCAGTGGGATATGGCCGGTGCGTTGAAAGAAGTGCATTCAGGGTAATATTTGAGCAGGGTAATATTTTGTGAAGGGATTCATGGAAACCAGTTAGCTGGACTTGAGTGCTGGAAGTGGGAAGTACAATGCCTGCACTTTAAAGGAGGGGTTTGGGATATTGGCAATTTGGAGGGACATCTAAACTGTTGTATCTGAGCGCCTCTGCAAAGACAGTGATTATGTATGAGTGATGGTGAAAGTGTTGAATGATGATGAAAGTTTTTTCTTTCCTTTTGGATTTTCTTTCTTTTTGGGTCACCCTGCCTCGGTGGGAAACAGCCGATGTGTTAAAAAAAAAATATGTACATTCATTCACATTCATTAATCTTTGTAATGAATGACCAAGTTTTAGTTCAGTTAGCATTGATTCATTCTGTTTTATAACTTTGCATTTGAGAATGTTTTTACCTTCTCATTCTTTGTTAGTACTAATTGTTGTACATTTCTAGGTATATGTGTGGCACACAAGAACTGAGAAGCCCAATATGAAGGATGAAGAAAGGCTGAGGAAAGAAGGAAAACCAACAAATGAAAGAATTGAAGTCTAGAATAAGGATAGTAATGGAATCCTTTGTTTGTACCTGTTACGTATATTGTCTTATTTTCTTTAGGAGAATTAATGAAGAGGGTAAGTATATATATATCCATTGCAGGTGATAGGTGTACTTACAAGCTGTGTGACACATACAGTGGTCCCTCAGTTTTCGCCGAAAATTCGTTCCAGAATGCTGCTCAAGTGCCATTACCGAATGAATTTACTTCCTTAAGAAATAATGTCACGTAGTTTAGTCTATTTCAGACCCCCAAAAATACACTTGCAACAGCACTTACGAAAATACACTTACATAAATGTTTGAGTTTGGAGATGCACGAAAACCGAGGGACCACTGTACTTCTGAATCTTAGTGACCAGTTCAGGAATACTGAAAGACACTCAGATTTCATGCTTTGAAATTACATGTTGCATTTTTCATTGAAAATGCACGCTATTTCATTATGCTTGGTTACTATGATACATACATCATATGAGATAACTACATCTTTCATCATGATTAGTAGCTTTCATTTTGATTCTATATCTGGTTGATCCATTGATGAATAAGACTAGGACTTGATATTAATTTGTAACATAATCTGATGTCAGCAACTTTAAATGGCTACTGGGCCAATCATACATGGCAGCTGATGGGTAAACTAGTCGCTATCTATACATGCTTGTTAGTGACGTAAGGATTTTCTACACGAAGTACAGGTAGTGTGATTGTTTTACATTATATTATATACATGGCTACTGGGACAACCACATAAGGCAGTTAATAAATAAGCTAGTTGATATCCATACATGCATGTTTTCATGAAGAATGGCCTTGTCATTGCTTGTGCATCAGGTGAAAGTAACATACAGAAAGAACTAAAAGGCACAATACCTGTAACAATACATGGATAACCTGACGACATTTAGGGCCGACTTGGACTTGTAAATGGTCCAAATTGGACTGAAACGTTGTTATAAGCTTTTCTCTCCTACGTGCGGGTTATCTGTGTAAAAGTAACATACCGTGTCTTCCCCATAAAAAATGCCATACCATGCACTTTTACATGACATTTGATTTTTTTTGCCATAGTTAAATTAGCATGTAGACTTCTTCCTTAAATGTTAGCATATTTGTTACCAGTTGAAAGAACAGAGATGCTTGACCGGGCCGCGGGGGCGTTGACCCCCGAAACCCTCTCCAGGTATACTCCAGGTATTATCATCCCTCACACGAGAGTTCTCAAAGTAAATAACATAAAGTTTTATGAATGGTGATCCATATTTGTAATATTAGAATATTTAAAGGCTTTTAGCTCCTGAGTGTACATATATTTGATGGATGTAATTGTAATAACTCTAAAATTATTAATACTATATTTTATCGTAAAAGACATCAAATTATTAAATTTCATCATGTACTTGTGTACTTCATCATCCTTCATTGTATAATTTAGACAGCTGTAAAACACAGTACATCAAAAATTATTTTTTTTTTTTACACACTGGCCGTCTCCCACCGAGGCAGGGTGACCCAAAAAAGAAACATTCACCACCATTCAGACTATCACTGTCTTGCCAGAGGCATGCAGATACAACAGTTTAGATGCCCCTCTAAACAGCAAATATCCCAAACCCCTCCTTTAGAGTGCAGGCATTGAACTTCCCACCCTGAATGCATTTCCTTAGAGGGTGCCTTGATGCTGGTGAGAAACTCTTGATCCAAGGAATTTGAACTTCACTTAACTGACTTGGATCAATCCTGATTGCCTCCCATACCACAGGCACTGTATTGCCTATACGGGTTTACACGTTTACTTAGTGGCTGTCTCCCACCAAGACTGGATGGAAAAACATTTGAAAATTTTGCATTAGAAAAACCTTAGCTCTCTTGGTATGCTTCACTTATACAATAGTGGGTAACACTGGTTACTAGAAGTAACATGCACCCATAACTTTCTTCAGTTACCAATATTTTCATGCTGTACAGACAGGCACTGTATGACCTCCTGCTGGTTTAGTGCTTTCCCTGAATATAATAATTACAGTATTTTTTTTTTTTTAAATGATCTTGTTGTCACAGTTGCTCTTTTCCTGTGACAATTTTTGTGGGAGACTTTTAAAGATAATTTGCAAAAGATTGGTGTATGAATTTGGGAGGGTACGTAAAAGAAGAAAATTTAAAGTGAACTTTAGAAAAGAGCAAGGTGATGAGAATAACAAAATGAAAGTGAACATATTTACATATCTTGGATGTGGACATCAAATACAAGGTGAACACAATGGATGAGAGGAAAAAGGTAGAAGGTTTGCCACGACATCTATAAAAAAAATTTACAGGAAAGCCCCGCTTTACAGCGTTTCACTAATGCAGCAGTTTTCAATTATACCCTTCTTCATTTATTCTGACTTTCTACAATAAATATATTCACCACTCACCATAAGCTAAAGATGAAAATATTTTAAGGTAAGTAATGTGCATACTGTATATACATTTTTTTAGGCCTAGCTCTATTGATACTGTTAACAATTTAGGCTTTTATATGCATCTGAAAGTGAATAAAGGTTATGTTTAACTTTACAGCAATTTTTGCTTTACAGCAGTATCTTGGAACCTATCCTGCTGTATAAGCAGGGCCTGCCTGTACATGGAAGAAAAAAAAAGTCTGTGTACCAACACATATACAATGGTACCTCGGTTAACAATATTTTTTCGTTCCAGAATGCTGTTCAAGTGCCATTACCAAACGAATTTATCCCCCTAAGGAATAATGTAAAATAGACTAGTCCTTTTAGACCTCCAAAAATACACTTACAAAAACATTTAAAAAAATAAACTTACATAAAAGGACGAGTTTGGGGACCATCATTAACCGAGGTACCACTGTATATGGGTTTAAAGCATGGGTTTTAAATGCTGCAGAGGAGAGCAGAAGGAGGTTAGAGACATTAGAGATGTGTTTGAGGGCAATATGTGGTGTGTATATTATACAGAAAATTCAGAGCACAAAAATTAGAATGACAGTGTGGGGTCACCAACCTCCTTAAGAGGACTGAGGAGGGGCTGCTGGGGCAGTGTGGGTATATAGAGAGGATGGAAAAGGACAGAATGATAGTTTATAAATCTGGGGTGGAAGGTTGGAATCATCCAAATAATGGTTGGAAAGAAGGGGTAGATATCTGATTGGCAATTACAGTGGTACCTCGAGTTACGAGCTTAATTCGTTTCAGAAGGCTGTTTGAGTGCCAATACCAAACGAATTTGTTCCCATAAGGAATAATGTAAATTAGATTAATCTGTTTCAGACCCCCAAAATTACACTTACAAAAGCACTTACAGAAATACACCTACATAATTGTTCGAGTTGGGAGCTGCTCGTAAGTCGAGGTACCACTTATACTGTATTCCTTACCATGACCTATCAATAAATGCAATAATGAAAACATTTAAAAATACAACTGGTAATACAATTAAAATTCCTACAATAACCTACAAAAACTTTCAAAAGTATTATCTAAATTGCCCAGGTCTGTATGAGCCTTACAAGTTTAATTCTTTTCTAAAAATACAATAATAATGTTCCTAGAGGAATACAATCAAGAACTGCAGAAGACTAATTTTACAGATATTAACTG
>WNWK01019286.1:0-38122 GCA_009830355.1 Cherax destructor
TTAATGCTTCCCTAAATGCTTTGGCAGTGAAGTTAGTACCTTGATCACTTTGAATAGATTTAGGAATTCCAAAGCAAGAGATAAACTTAGTTAAGGCTTTAAGGATTGCTTTAGTGTTAATACTGCGCATAGGAACTGCCTCTGGATATCTGGTTACTCTATCCATGATTGTGAATAAATATTGATTTCCAGACTTAGCCTTAGGTAGTGAACCTACACAATCTATTATTAATTCTGAAAAAGGGTCTCCATTAACAGGAATGGGATGGAGAGGTGCAGGTTTAATGGGGTGTCCAGGTTTCCCTACCTGCTGACATTCTGGACAACAGCGAATATGATTCTTTACATCTTGCCTTAACTTTGGCCAAAAGAATTCTTTTAATATTCTATACATAGTTTTGGTAATTCCCAAATGGCCTCCTAAAGAAGAGTTATGGGTTATATTTAATATCTGAGATCTAATTTTTTTGGGAACTACTAATCTATCTGTCTGCTGTCTTCCCTCCACCTCCTTACCAGTTTCAGTGCAGACTAAGTAACCTTTTTTAAGTTGATATTTGACCGGGTGACCTGAAGTGGATTCACCCACGGCTGCCTCAAAAGCATAGTTTAGTAAGGAGTCTTTTCGTTGTTCCTCCCGAAAGGACAGTCCCTCAGGCATGGAAACAGAGACATCTGGCAATCCTGCAACCCTGGAATAGGAAGGCTTGATCTGGGGCTGTTCACTAAATTTACGAGGCCCTGGTCAGTTTTCCTCGTAAAACAAATTGGTTAGTCCGAGATCAGAGTCGTCCAAGGACGAGTTAACATTCTCATCAGACATCACTTTGGATTTTGCCCGAGTTATGGCCAACATCGGGGAAGAATTAATCATTATTGATTCAATACATTTAAGAACATGGAGGAACACTGCAGAAGGCCTACTGGCCCATACAAGGCAGGTCCTTATCAAAACCACCACTACCTAAGAATTCACTCCTGCACCCACGTCACCAATCAAACCCAGCCTCTCCCATTCATATATTTGTCCAATCTCTTTTTAAAGCCACCCAAGGTCCTAGCCTCTATCACCCTAATCGGAAGATTGTTCCACGCATCTACAACTCTGTTCGAAAACCAGTACTTGCCTATGTCCTTTCTAAATCTAAATTTATCCAATTTAAATCCGTTATTTCTGGTTCTTACTTGGTTCGATATCCTCAGTATTTTATTAATATCTCCTTTGTTTATGCCCATCATCCACTTGTACACCTCGATGATATCTCCCCTCATTCTACGTCTCTCCAGAGAGTGTAGATTCAACGCTCTAAGTCTATCTTCATACGGGAGATTTCTTATACTGTAAATCATTTTAGTCATTCTTCTTTGTATGTTCTCCAATGAATCTATATCCATCCTGTAGTAAGGAGACCAAAACTGAGCTGCATAATCCAAATGAGGTCTCACTAGTGATGTATAGAGCTGTAAAATAACTTTTGGACTTCTGTTGCTTATACTTCTTGAAATAAATCCTAATAATCTGTTAGCCCTATTGCGCACACTTAGGCACTGTTGTCTTGGCTTTAGATTCCTGCTTACCATGACTCCCAAGTCTTTTTCACATTCTGTATGATCAAGCTCAACTTCACCTAGTTTATAAATTCGAGGGATATTTTCATTACCAACGACTAGCACCTTACACTTGTCCACATTGAACTTCATCTGCCACTTTTCAGACCAAGACATTAATTTGTCCAAATCCTCCTGGAGTTCATTGGTATCCTCCTCAAAATGAATTATACGGCATATTTTTGTATCATCAGCAAATTTACTCATGTCACTTGCAATTCCTTCATCAAGGTCATTTATGTAAATTATGAACAACAATGGGCCTAAAACTGATCCTTGTGGAACGCCACTAGTGACTAATCCCCATTCAGATTTGACCCCATTAATGGAAACTCTCTGCTTTCTATTGGTAAGCCATGCCTCTATCCATGCTAGAACTTTACCTCCTATACCATGAGCTGCCACCTTTTTTAAGAGTCTCTTGCGAGGTACTCTATCGAAGGCCTTACTGAAATCCAAGTAAACTATATCATATTCTTTATCACTGTCTACTGCCTTAAATGTTTTATTGAAAAACGTCAGTAAATTTGTCAGGCAGGAACGACCTCTCGTAAACCCATGCTGAGATTCATTAATCAAATTATGGTCTTCAAGGTGACTTCTGATAATATCAGCTATAATTGATTCTAATAATTTGCCTACTATAGACGTGAGGCTTATTGGACGGTAATTTGATGGAATGGACTTATCCCCTGATTTGAATATAGGAACTACATTAGCTATCTTCCACATCTCTGGCACAAAACCAGTTAGGATGGACGTATTAAACACATTCGTTAATGGCTGACTAAGTTCCATTTTACATTCTTTAAGTACCCTGGAAAACAACTCGTCGGGTCCCGGGGACTTATTTTGCTTTAGTTTATCTATCTGTTTGATAACCATGTCCCTCGTGACAGTAATATTAGTTAATTTGAATTCTTCAGGAACTGAATAATTGTAGACTCAATGTTATTACCCAGTAATTGCATCACATCTTTCATGGGGGAATCCATCAGTGTAGTATTTACTCTGCACATATATTTTATGTAAAGAGACAGAAAATACTGCTCCTCCAAAAGCTTCTAACAGAACTGAGGACTGCAAAGAGGTTTGTTCAGAAAGGGGAAGTACTCCCTCTCTTATAAGTGAGCAATATGCTCCAGTATCCCTAAAGGTTCAAACTTCCATTTCCTCTGAATGTTCCTGAAGGGATATGTGACAAGTGCTATAGTAGGGGGCCATCCCTTTCTCTACTTCTTTCTGAGTCATATTATTAGGGACATTATAAATTTTTCCTAATGGTTGGGGGTTATTTGGGCTCCTCGCTGATTTTGTGGCTTACGCCACTCTGGATACTGCCGTCTCGATTCACCATGTTGAGTAGTTTGAGATCGCTCACCAGGTTGACCATGAGTGAAGTAACGCTGCTCACCAGGTGATTTAGTTGGCTGCCGACGAGATTCACCTTCATCTTGACATTTCGTTCTCCACTCAGGAACTTTTCTTTGACGATCTCTGCTCATACCAGGCTGTTGAGGAAAGAGATAAGACCGCTCGGACAAGGAGCGGTTAGTTTCAAAAGTATCAGCCAACCTGGCTGCTTCCAACGCAGTAACCAATGAACGATCTTGAAGAAAGACTCGAACCTCTGGACTAACAGACTCCAGCAGGTTGTCCACCAAGATAAGTTGTACCAGATTATCAAAATCAGCGACACCACTTGCCTTGTACCACTTTGTAAAAGCCCTGGTCTGCTGTCTGACAAAATCAACGTAAGACTGACCAGCTGCATTCTGCCTAGTTTGAAATCTTTCCTATACTTGGCAGGAATACATTGATAAGCCCCAAGAACAGTGGTTTTCACAATGCGATAGTTACCAAAGTCCTCATTACTCAAAATTTACGTAAACTCCTGTGTCTTACCAAACAACGCAGTATGCACCAGTGACGCCCAATGAACCTCAGGCCACCCTAAGCTCGAGCCTGGTTTTCAAATGCTTCGAAAAACTGTTCAGGCTCTGCTTCAACAAAACGAGGAACAAACTGTTCTGCCCTTTGTAAACTGAAGTCATCTACAGTCTGATAGAATTGCCTCCTCTCCTTCTCTCTATCAAACTCCTCCTTAGCAAATGCACGCTGTTCTCTAGTTCAAGATTGAGTCTGGCTAACTCAAGTGCCAATGAACCAGACTCGCCTGTAGATAATCCCACACCTGTGACTTCACGAAACTGCTGGTTTTGCTCAGGAGTTCTGTCTCTCCCATTATTTTGTAGAAACCTTAATGGTGACCTACGGTTAACAGCTCCTGTAGCGGGAGAAACATTAGTCTGATATGCCATAGTTTCACTTTGTAGATTACTCCTTATAATATCACGCAGCTGTGAAGCCATAAGGGTGCGTTGATATTCAATACCAATAGAACGAGCAATTCGCCAACAACGCTGTAGAGATAGTTTGGGCAACTTTAGGAGAGTGAACTCAGACACTAATCGTCTGACTCGAATAGGTGGCATTAACCCCAACGTAACACGCTGTTTTGCAACACACTCAAACTACAATGCACGGTACAACTGCAGAATACTCACATGGTAGCAAGGCTGACACGCAATAACAAAGCCAATACGCACGCACAATAGCAAGGCTGACACGCAGTAACAAAGCCAATACGCACGCACAATAGCAAGGCTGATACGCAATAGCAAACCAAATTGCAGAATACTCACACAGTAGCAAGGCTGACCGTAGCGAAGCGAATGTAAAGATGACACACAAAATTCATGAAGCGTTGGCAAAGCGTAAGCAATGCCAGATAGCAAGCTATCTAAATGATACAAGACTAGCTCCTGCTCCAACTTCAACTCTAGGCTCAACTCCTGCTCTAAGTGCAGCTCCAAATTCAGTTCTGGGACAGGCTACCCATATTACAACCTCAGGTTCAAAGGCCTGTTATCCTGAGTGTATTTTCCTTCACCAAGTATATTATAAGGCTTTATACAAATATGTACACTATATACAGATATAGTAGTATTAGTAGTGCATGCCACGGTAGTCAAGGCAGAACAACAGCCAATAGACAGAGACAACCATACAACAACCAGCTCAGGGAGGGAATGACAATGCAAACATGTGAGTGGAATCCAGGTCACCTTTCCCATTGCCAGACCCGCACTATGATTGACTGAACCACGTTGTTGATTTGGTGATGGGTCCCCAATCACCAAACCCTTAACAAGATGGTTCTCTGGTTGGTGAGGCAGCCTATGTGGGTGTGTTTAACATGCTCCGAATAAGGGTGACATACTCTTTGCATGCAACAGTGGCTGACAGACTTATGTCTAAATTGCTTAGTGGCTGACAGACTTACGTCTACATCGCTCAGTGGCTGACAGACTTATGTCTACCTTGCTCAGTGACTGACAGACTTATGTCTACCTTGCTCAGTGGCTGACAGACTTATGTCTACCTTGCTCAGTGGCTGACAGACTTGTCTACCTTGCTCAGTGGCTGACAAAATTACGTCTACCTCGCTCAGTGGCTGAAAGTTTTCGCGCGGCACAACTTTTTATCTACTCTATCTAAATTTGACATTTTGTTTCCATAGAGATATGTTATAATTGTTTATTTTATGAGGACAGCCTAACCTATTCTAATCTAACCTAACATATCCTAGCCTAATCTAACCTAACCTATCCTAGCCTAATCTAACCTAACCTAGCCTAGCCTAATCTAACCTAACCTATCCTAACCTAGCATAACCTAACCTATCCTAGCATAACCTAACCAAACCTAACATAACTTAGCCTAACCTAACCTAACTTAGCCTAGCCTAACCTAACCTGCGAGGAAACTGATTGGATGGATAATGAGAACATTCAAGACAAGAGATGCCAAGCCAATGATGATCCTTTTTAAATCACTTGTTCTTTCTAGGCTAGAATACTGCTGTACATTAACATCCCCATTCAAGGCAGGTGAAATTGCAGATCTAGAGAATGTACAGAGAACCTTTACTGCACGTATAAGTTCCATTAAACACCTTAACTACTGGGAACGCCTGGAAGCACTAGACTTATATTCACTGGAGCGTAGGCGAGAGAGATATATCATAATCTACACCTGGAAGATTCTTGAGGAACTGGTCCCTAATATGCACACAGAAATCACTCCATACGAAAGCAAAAGACTTGGCAGACGGTGCAACATACCCTCAGTGAAAAGTATTGGCGCCACTGGTACACTAAGAGAAAACACAATAAGTGTCCGGGGCCCAAGACTGTTCAACAGCCTCCCACCAGTCATAAGTGGCATTACCAGTAGACCTCTGGTTGTCTTCAAGAGGGAGCTGGACATATGCCTAAAGTCAGTGCCAGATCAGCTGGGCTGTGGCTCGTACGTTGGACTACGTGCAGCCAGCAGTAACAGCCTCGTTGATCAGGCCCTGATCCACCGGGAGGCCTGGTCATAGACCGGGCCGCGGGGACGTCAATCCCCGGAATGCCCTCCAGGTAGCCTCCAGGTAACCTATCCTAACCTAGCCTAGCCTAACCTAAACTAACCTAATCTAACCTAAACTTACCTAACATAACCTAAACTAACCTAACGTAACTTAACCTACCCTAAACTAACCTAAGCTAACCTAACGTCCCCTAACATACTCTCAACTAACCTAAGGTAACCTGAAAATTTAATGCAGACTATGTATGAGACATCCACATGGATGTTGATGGTGGATGAGTACATACAATTTGAACCACTACGGTGACGGCTTCGTAAACCCTCGCAGCCTCCCCCGAGTGCTTCGCCTTCATGACACGCCGTCTAAGTACCCACCAGGGCTGTGTGGAAGGTAGGGTTAGCACATGCCCTCTTGACATATTACACAAATGTCAGATATATCACCTGTAGAGTCGTGGGTTAAGCCTACCTGGTTGTGGGCAATGGCCCGCATATAACGGCGTCTAAATGGCTTGTCCTATCACACCGCCTGTATACCTTTCCGCTGCAGCGGAATGGTTAAAGAAATTGGTCGGATAAGGACTCACTTGGGTGTATGTATCAGACCCAACTGATGTGACGCCGCACACGATGATTGAATAGGTGAGAAGAGATAACGCTCTTGGCCACGTCTTCTGTCGTCTAGTTATCTCTTCCCTTATTCTTCCTGGAGATCTTCAGTTGCACACACACACGAAACCGGCCACAAACGCTCCTACATGCAGTCACTCGCCGAATACAAACTGCAATCTCGATCTGACTCCTTGTTGCTACTCCCGCCGTCTTTTATCCATGCCTGTTGACGCAGATCAACAGGCATGGATACCGGCGGTGACTACTTAGATTACTCAGGGAGAGAGGACTCCTTGAGTCTAAGATGACGGTTGTAGATTATTAAGATCCTGAGTGTTTCTGGAGCACACAGGTATATTTTCTTGCAATGTTGCAAGAAATGTGATCCTTTCCATCCTGTTAATGCCAAGTCAGAGACTGCCTTTGGCTCGTTCTTGGCCTTTGTGCCCTTAAGCAAAACATAGGGTGAGAGATTTCAAATCCCAGCTCAGGGGTCGTCACTTTCCCCAGGGGGCGTCACTTTCCCCAAGGGGCGTCACTTTTCCCAGGGGGCGTCTCTTTCTGGGGTTTGGAGGAAAAATTTCTCCACAGTGGGAGTTAAGATAACGACAACAAACAAAGTAGTCAAAGAAAAAAAACAAGTAAAACAAAAATAAGAACATCAATAACAATAACGACTAGGAGGAGAAGGAAGAGGAGAAGAAGGAGGAGGAGAAGAAGAAGGAGGAGGAGGGAGGAGGAGAGGAGGAGGAGAGGAGGAGGAGGAGGAGGAGGAGGAGGAGGAGAAGAAGAGGAGGAGGAGGAGGAGGAGGAGAAGAAGAGGAGGAGGAGGAGGAGGAGGAGGAGAAGAAGGAGGAGGAGAAGGAGGAGGAGGAGAAGAAGTAGGAGAAGAAGGAGGAAGAGGAGGAGGAGAGGAGGAGGAAGAGAAGGAGGAGAATGAAGAGGAACAGGAGGAGGAGGAGAAGGAAAATAAGAAGGAGGAGAAGAAGGAAAAGAAGAAGAAGGAGGAGGAGGAGGAGGAGGAGGAGGAGGAGGCAGCTCAATATGCAGTTTCTCAGCTTGGACACCGAAGGACTGGAATTCGATCCCAGGACGAATGTAAACACTGGGCATGTTACCCTGCGCCTGGTGCCCCGTGGTCACCCCGCAGTGAGTAGGCACCTGGTGCCCCGTGGTCACCCCGCAGTGAGTAGGCACCTGGTGCTCCGTGGTCACCCCGCAGTGAGTAGGCACCTGGTGCCCCGTGGTCACCCGCAGTGCGTAGGCACCTGGTGCCCCGTGGTCACCCGCAGTGAGTAGGCACCTGGTGCCCCGTGGTCACCCCGCAGTGAGTAGGCACCTGGTGCCCCGTGGTCACCCCGCAGTGAGTAGGCACCTGGTGCCCCGTGGTCACCCCGCAGTGAGTAGGCACCTGGTGCTCCGTGGTCACCCCGCAGTGAGTAGGCACCTGGTGCTCCGTGGTCACCCCGCAGTGAGTAGTCACCTGGTGCCCTGTGGTCACCCCGCAGTGAGTAGGCACCTGGTGCCCCGTGGTCACCCCGCAGTGAGTAGGCACCTGGTGCCCCGTGGTCACCCCGCAGTGAGTAGGCACCTGGTGCCGCGTGGTCACCCGCAGTGAGTAGGCACCTGGTGCCCGTGGTCACCCCGCAGTGAGTAGGCACCTGGTGCTCCGTGGTCACCCCGCAGTGAGTAGGCACCTGGTGCCGCGTGGTCACCCGCAGTGAGTAGGCACCTGGTGCTCCGTGGTCACCCGCAGTGAGTAGGCACCTGGTGCTCCGTGGTCACCCCGCAGTGAGTAGGCACCTGGTGCCCGTGGTCACCCGCAGTGAGTAGGCACCTGGTGCCCCGTGGTCACCCCGCAGTGAGTAGGCACCTGGTGCTCCGTGGTCACCCCGCAGTGAGTAGGCACCTGGTGCTCCGTGGTCACCCGCAGTGAGTAGGCACCTGGTGCCCCGTGGTCACCCCGTGGTAGGCACCTGGGGCCGTGGTCACCGAGTGAGTAGGCACCTGGTGCTCCGTGGTCACCCCGCAGTGAGTAGGCACCTGGTGCCCGTGGTCACCCCGCAGTGAGTAGGCACCTGGTGCCCCGTGGTCACCCCGCAGTGAGTAGGCACCTGGTGCCCCGTGGTCACCCCGCAGTGAGTAGGCACCTGGTGCCGCGTGGTCACCCCGCAGTGAGTAGGCACCTGGTGCCCCGTGGTCACCCCGCAGTGAGTAGGCACCTGGTGCTCTGTGGTCACCCCGCAGTGAGTAGGCACCTGGTGCGGGATTTAACAGACTAAGATTGGAAATAAGCCAGACAGTCTGATGGTAGTGGTTTTACTGGGTTATTCTGGATTGCTAATCATCCGTGTTAATAATTCCAGTAAAATGGTAGCACCATGAACAAGATAATGGTAGCACCATGAACAAGATAATGGTAACACCATGAACAAGATGATGGTAACACCATGAACCAGATGATGGTAACACCATGAACAACATGATGGTAACACCATGAACAAGATGATGGTAACACCATGAACAAGATGATGGTAGCATCATGAACAAGATGATGGTAGCATCATGAACAAGATGATGGTAGCACCATGAACAAGATGATGGTAGCATCATGAACAAGATGATGGTAACACCATGAACAAGATGAGGTAGCATCATGAACAAGATGATGGTAACACTATGAACAAATGAGGAGCATCATGAACAAGATGATGGCAGCACCATGAACAAGATGATGGTAGCATCATGAACAAGATGATGGACACCATGAACAGGTGATGGTAACACCATGAACAAGATGAAGGTAGCATCATGAACAAGATGAAGGTAACACCATGAACAAGATGATGGTAGCATCATGAACAAGATGATGTTACACTATGAACAAGATGATGGTAGCATCATGAACAAGATGATGGTAGCATCATGAACAAGATGATGGTAATCATGAACAAGATAAGGTAGCACCATGAACAAGATGATGGTAGCATTATGAACAAGATGATGATAACACCATGAACAAGATAATGGTAGCACCATGAACAAGATGATGGTACACCATTAACAGATGATGGTAATACCATGAACAAGATAAGGTAGCACCATGAACAAGAGAGGTAACACCATTAACAAGATGATGAACACCATGAACCAGATGAAGTAACACCATGAACAAGATGAGGACATCATGAACAAGATGATGGTAACACCATGAACAAGATGATGGTACCATAACAGATGATGGTAACACCATGAACAAGATGAAGGTACACATGAACAAGATGAAGGTACATCATGAACAAGATGATGGTAACACCAGAAAAGATGAAGGTACATATGAACAAGATGATGGTAACACCATGAACAAGATGATGGTAACACCATGAACAAGATGAGGTAACACATGAACAAGATGAGGTAACACCATGAACAAGATGATGGTAACACCATGAACAAGATGATGGTAACACCATGAACAAGATGATGGTAACACCAGAAAAGATGATGGTAACAAATGAACAAGATGATGGTACACCATGAACCAGATGATGGTAACACCATGAACAAGATGAAGGTAGCATCATGAACAAGATGAAGGTAACACCATGAACAAGATGATGGTAACCATGAACAAGATGATGGTACACCATGAACAAGATGATGGTACACCATGAACAAGATGATGGTACACATGAACAAGATGATGGTAGCATCAAATGAAGCATATGCAATGATGGTAGCATCATGAACAAGATGGTAGCACCATGAACAAGATGATGGTAATACCATGAACAAGATGATGGTAGCACCAGAACAAGGATCATAAAAATAGTACACATGAACAAGATGATGGTAACACATAACAAGATATGGTAACACCATGAACAAGATGGGATCAGAACAAGATGAAGGTAGCATCATGAACAAGATATGGTAACACATGAACAAGATGAGGTAGCACATGAACAAGATGGTAACACCATGAACAGATGATGGTAACACATGAACAAGATGTGGTAACACCATGAACAAGATGAGGGCACATGAACAAGATGATGGTAACCATGAACAAGATGAAGGCATCATGAACAGATGTGTAACACATGAACAAGATGGGTACACATGAACAAGATGATGGTAACACCATGAACAAGATGGTAGATCATGAACAAATATGTAACACCATGAACAAGATGAGTACACATGAACAAGATGATGGTAACACCATGAACAGATGAGGTACACATGAACAAGATGATGGTACATGAACAAGATGATGGACATCATGAACAGATGATGTACACAGAACAAGATGATGGTACACATGAAAGATGATGGTACACATGAAAAAGATGGTACACATGAACAAGATGATGGTAGCACATAACAAGATGATGTACACATGAACAAATATGGTAACATACAAGATGGTAACACCATAACAAGATGTGAACAGAACAAGATATGGTAACACATGAACAAGATGATGGAACATGAACAAGATATGGTAACACCATGAACAGATATGGTACACAGAACAAGATGAGGTACACGAACAAGATGAGGTACACATGAACAGATGAGGACATCAGAACAAGATGATGGTAACATGACAATATGGTACACATGAACAAGATGACACCATGAACAAGATATGGTACACTAACAAGATGGACACAGAACAGTGATGGTACACCATGAACAGATGAGGTACACATGAACAGATGAAGGTACACATGAACAAGATGAGGGCATCATACAAGATGATGGTACATGAACAGATGATGGAGATCATGAAAGATGTGGACACATGAACAAGATGATGGACATCATGAACAAGAGAGACACAGAACAAGATAGTAGCATATGAACAAGATGATTAAACCATGAACAAGATAGGTAACCATGAACAAGATGATGGTAACATAACAAGATGATGGTAACCATGAACAAGATATGGTACACCATGAACAAGAGAGGTACACATAACAAGATGATGGTAACACATGAACAGATGAGTACACAGAACAGATAGCCCTGAACAAGATGAGGACACATGAACAAGATGATGGTACACCATGAACAGATGAGGTAACACCATGAACAAGATGAAGGTAATCATGAACAAGATGAAGGTAGCACATGAACAAGATGATGGTAAACCATGAACAAGATGAAGGTAACATAACAAAGAACACCATGAACAAGATGATGGAAACCATGAACAAGATGATGGTAACACCATGAACAAGATGATGGTAACACATGACAAGATGATGGAACACCATGAACAAGATGATGGTAACACCATGAACAAGATGATGGTACACCAGAAGATGATGGTAACAAACATGAACAGATGATGGTAACACCATGAACAAGATGATACAATTGATACACATGAACAAGATGATGGTAGCATCATGAACAAGATGATGGTAACACCATGAACAAGATGATGGTAGCATCATGAACAAGATGATGGTAACACCATGAACAAGATGATGGTAGCATCATGAACAAGATGAAAGGTAGCATCATGAACAAGATGATGGTAGCACCATGAACAAGATGAGGTAGCACCATGAACAAGATGAAGTACCATGAACAAGATGATGGTAGCATCATGAACAAGATGATGGTAACACCATGAACAAGATGATGGTAGCATCATGAACAAGATGATGGTAACACCATGAACAAGATGATGGTAGCATCATGAACAAGATGATGGTAGCACATGAACAAGATGATGTACACATGAACAAGATGATGGTAGCACCATGAACAAGATGATGGTAACACCATGAACAAGATGATGGTAACACATGAACAAGATGATGGTAACACCATGAACAAGATGATGGTAGCATCATGAACAAGATGATGGTAGCATCATGAACAAGATGATGGTAACACCATGAACAAGATGATGGTAGCACCATGAACAAGATGATGGTAACACCATGAACAAGATGATGGTAGCATCATGAACAAGATGATGGTAACACCATGAACAAGATGATGGTAGCACCATGAACAAGATGATGGTAACACCATGAACAAGATGAAGGTAGCATCATGAACAAGATGATGGTAACATCATGAACAAGATGAAGGTAGCATCATGAACAAGATGATGGTAACATCATGAACAAGATGAAGGTAGCATCATGAACAAGATGATGGTAACACCATGAACAAGATGAAGGTAGCATCATGAACAAGATGATGGTAACACCATGAACAAGATGAAGGTAGCATCATGAACAAGATGATGGTAATATCATGAACAAGATGATGGTAACATCATGAACAAGATGATGGTAACACCATGAACAAGATGATGGTAACATCATGAACAAGATGATGGTAACATCATGAACAAGATGATGGTAACACCATGAACAAGATGATGGTAGCATCATGAACAAGATGATGGTAACATCATGAACAAGATGATGGTAACATCATGAACAAGATGATGGTAACACCATGAACAAGATGATGGTAACACATGAACAAGATGATGGTAACATCATGAACAAGATGATGGTAACATCATGAACAAGATGATGGTAACACCATGAACAAGATAATGGTAACACCATGAACAAGATGATGGTAACACCATGAACAAGATGATGGTAACATCATGAACAAGATGATGGTAACATCATGAACAAGATGATGGTAACACCATGAACAAGATAATGGTAACACCATGAACAAGATGATGGTAACACCATGAACAAGATGATGGTAACATCATGAACAAGATAATGGTAACACCATGAACAAGATGATGGTAACATCATGAACAAGATGATGGTAACACCATGAACAAGATGAAGGTAGCATCATGAACAAGATGAAGGTAGCATCATGAACAAGATGATGGTAACACCATGAACAAGATGAAGGTACATCATGAACAAGATGATGGTAACACCATGAACAAGATGATGGTAACATCATGAACAAGATGATGGTAACACCATGAACAAGATGAAGGTAGCATCATGAACAAGATGATGGTAATACCATGAACAAGATGAAGGTAGCATCATGAACAAGATGATGGTAACACAATGAACAAGATGATGGTAACACCATGAACAAGATGATGGTAACACCATGAACAAGATGATGGTAGCATCATGAACAAGATGATGGTAACACCATGAACAAGATGATGGTAACACCATGAACAAGATGATGGTAACACCATGAACAAGATGATGGTAGCATCATGAACAAGATGATGGTAGCATCATGAACAAGATGATGGCAGCATCATGAACAAGATGATGGTAACACCATGAACAAGATGATGGTAGCACCATGAAAAAGATGATGGTAGCACCATGAAAAAGATGATGGTAACACCATGAACAAGATGATGGTAGCACCATGAACAAGATGATGGTAACACCATGAACAAGATGATGGTAGCACCATGAACAAGATGATGGTAACACCATGAACAAGATGATGGTAACACCATGAACAAGATAATGGTAACACCATGAACAAGATGATGGTAGCATCATGAACAAGATGATGGTAACACCATGAACCAGATGATGGTAACACCATGAACAAGATGAAGGTAGCATCATGAACAAGATGAAGGTAACACCATGAACAAGATGAAGGTAGCATCATGAACAAGATGATGGTAACACTATGAACAAGATGATGGTAGCATCATGAACAAGATGATGGCAGCACCATGAACAAGATGATGGTAGCATCATGAACAAGATGATGGTAACACCATGAACCAGGTGATGGTAACACCATGAACAAGATGAAGGTAGCATCATGAACAAGATGAAGGTAACACCATGAACAAGATGATGGTAGCATCATGAACAAGATGATGGTTACACTATGAACAAGATGATGGTAGCATCATGAACAAGATGATGGTAGCATCATGAACAAGATGATGGTAGCATCATGAACAAGATGAAGGTAGCACCATGAACAAGATGATGGTAGCATTATGAACAAGATGATGATAACACCATGAACAAGATAATGGTAGCACCATGAACAAGATGATGGTAACACCATTAACAAGATGATGGTAATACCATGAACAAGATAATGGTAGCACCATGAACAAGACGATGGTAACACCATTAACAAGATGATGGTAACACCATGAACCAGATGATAGTAACACCATGAACAAGATGAAGGCAGCATCATGAACAAGATGATGGTAACACCATGAACAAGATGATGGTAGCACCATGAACCAGATGATGGTAACACCATGAACAAGATGAAGGTAGCATCATGAACAAGATGAAGGTAGCATCATGAACAAGATGATGGTAACACCATGAACAAGATGAAGGTAGCATCATGAACAAGATGATGGTAACACCATGAACAAGATGATGGTAACACCATGAACAAGATGATGGTAACACCATGAACAAGATGATGGTAACACCATGAACAAGATGATGGTAACACCATGAACAAGATGATGGTAACACCATGAACAAGATGATGGTAACACCAGGAACAAGATGATGGTAACACCATGAACAAGATGATGGTAGCACCATGAACAAGATGATGGTAACACCATGAACAAGATGATGGTAGCACCATGAACAAGATTATGGTAACACCATGAACAAGATGATGGTAGCATCATGAACAAGATGATGGTAGCATCATGAACAAGATGATGGTAGCATCATGAACAAGATGATGGTAGCACCATGAACAAGATGAAGGTAGCATCATGAACAAGATGAAGGTAGCATCATGAACAAGATGATGGTAACACCATGAACAAGATGAAGGTAGCATCATGAACAATATAATGGTAACACCATGAACAAGATGATGGTAGCACCATGAACAAGATGATGGTAACACCATGAACCAGATGATGGTAACACCATGAACAAGATGATGGTAACACCATGAACAAGATGATGGTAGCATCATGAACAAGATGATGGTAGCATCATGAACAAGATGATGGTAGCACCATGAACAAGATGATGGTAACACCATGAACAAGATGATGGTAGCATCATGAACAAGATGATGGTAGCATCATGAACAAGATGATGGTAGCATCATGAACAAGATGATGGTAGCATCATAAACAAGATGATGGTAACACCATGAACAAGATGATGGTAGCACCATGAACAAGATGATGGTAACACCATGAACAAGATGATGGTAGCACCATGAACAGGATTATGGTAACACCATGAACAAGATGATGGTAGCATCATGAACAAGATGATGGTAGCATCATGAACAAGATGATGGTAGCATCATGAACGAGATGATGGCAGCATCATGAACAAGATGATGGTAACACCATGAACAAGATGATGGTAGCATCATGAACAAGATGATAGTAGCACCATGAACAAGATGATGGTAACACCATGAACAAGATGATGGTAGCATCATGAACAAGATGATGGTAGCACCATGAACAAGATGATGGTAACACCATGAACAAGATGAAGGTAGCATCATGAACAAGATGATGGTAGCATCATAAACAAGATGATGGTAACACCATGAACAAGATGATGGTAGCATCATGAACATGATGATGGTAGCATCATGAACAAGATGATGGCAGCATCATGAACAAGATGATGGTAACACAATGAACAAGATGATGGTAGCATCATGAACAAGATGATGGTAGCACCATGAACAAGATGATGGTAACACCATGAACAAGATGATGGTAGCATCATGAACAAGATGATGGTAGCACCATGAACAAGATGATGGTAACACCATGAACAAGATGAAGGTAGCATCATGAACAAGATGATGGTAACATCATGAACAAGATGAAGGTAGCATCATGAACAAGATGATGGTAACATCATGAACAAGATGAAGGTAGCATCATGAACAAGATGATGGTAACACCATGAACAAGATGAAGGTAGCATCATGAACAAGATGATGGTAACACCATGAACAAGATGAAGGTAGCATCATGAACAAGATGATGGTAATATCATGAACAAGATGATGGTAACATCATGAACAAGATGATGGTACCATGAACAAGATGATGGTACACATGAACAGATGATGGTAACATCATGAACAAGATGATGGTAACACCATGAACAAGATGATGGTAGCATCATGAACAAGATGATGGTAACATCATGAACAAGATGATGGTAACATCATGAACAAGATGATGGTAACACCATGAACAAGATGATGGTAACACCATGAACAAGATGATGGTAACATCATGAACAAGATGATGGTAACATCATGAACAAGATGATGGTAACACCATGAACAAGATAATGGTAACACCATGAACAAGATGATGGTAACACCATGAACAAGATGATGGTAACATCATGAACAAGATGATGGTAACATCATGAACAAGATGATGGTAACACCATGAACAAGATAATGGTAACACCATGAACAAGATGATGGTAACACCATGAACAAGATGATGGTAACATCATGAACAAGATAATGGTAACACCATGAACAAGATGATGGTAACATCATGAACAAGATGATGGTAACACCATGAACAAGATGAAGGTAGCATCATGAACAAGATGAAGGTAGCATCATGAACAAGATGATGGTAACACCATGAACAAGATGAAGGTAGCATCATGAACAAGATGATGGTAACACCATGAACAAGATGATGGTAACATCATGAACAAGATGATGGTAACACCATGAACAAGATGAAGGTAGCATCATGAACAAGATGATGGTAATACCATGAACAAGATGAAGGTAGCATCATGAACAAGATGATGGTAACACAATGAACAAGATGATGGTAACACCATGAACAAGATGATGGTAACACCATGAACAAGATGATGGTAGCATCATGAACAAGATGATGGTAACACCATGAACAAGATGATGGTAACACCATGAACAAGATGATGGTAACACCATGAACAAGATGATGGTAGCATCATGAACAAGATGATGGTAGCATCATGAACAAGATGATGGCAGCATCATGAACAAGATGATGGTAACACCATGAACAAGATGATGGTAGCATCATGAACAAGATGATGGTAACACCATGAACAAGATGATGGTAATACCATGAACCAGATGATGGTAGCACCATGAACAAGATGATGGCAGCACACTCGTCAAAACGATGGTAGAACACTGAACAAAACAATGGTAGCACACTGAACAAAACAATGGTAGCACACTGAACAAAACAATGGTAGCACACTGGACAAAACGATGGTAGCACACTGGACAAAACGATGGTAGCACACTGGACAAAACAATGGTAACACACTGGATAAACTTGGTCAAAGAATACTCTAATCCCTAACACTTATTTTACGATGTTGACAACTCTTTCTCTTACGGGGTTTAGCTCTTTAATAATAATAATAATAATAATAACTACATAAATAATAATAATGATAATAGTGTGTGTGGCATGATTTATACAGGATGCTCGGTTGGTAAGAGTGAACACATGCCTCACTCTGCCTCCGTGTGGAGTGTAATATTACCATCATGTGTGCAACTGATACACACACACACACACACACACACACACACACACACCCTACACATACACACACACACACCTACACATACACACACACATACACACACACACACACACACACACACACACACTCACACACACACAAAGCTCATGGAGCAGGGAGAGAGATGACCTAGTAGCAATCAGTGAAGAGGCGGGGCCAGGAGCTATGAATCGACCCCTGCAACCACAAATAGGTGAGTACAAATAGGTGAGTACACATACATACACACACACACACACGCTAGCGATCACGTGGTCCTGAGTTTCGAATACATAGCAGATTTGACAATAATGAGTGAAGCAGCACGAGACCGACGGGAGAAACCAAACTTAAAAAAAGGGGACTACGCACATATGAGGCAATTCCTGCATGAAACACCGTGGGTAAGAGAGCTAGAGGGGAAGAGAGTAAACGAATGATGGAACATTTGACCAGAGTGTGCCCATGATTTACCCGGAGGGGTCAAGAGGCCAAAACCAAATGTGGTAGAGCATGGAAAAAATATAGAAAGCAGAGGACTCGGGTAAACAGGGAGATGAGCTGAAGAACCAGAAGTGAAAAAGCATGAATAAGGAGAGAGGTCCAGCGGCAATACGATAATGACATAGCATCAAAAGCCAAATCTGACCCAAAGTTATTATACAGCCACACCAGGAGTAAAACAACAGTCAAGGACCAGATGATCAGGGTGAGGAAGGAAGAAGGAAAAGCTCACAGTGAGTGACCAGGAAGTATATGAGGAGCTCAGCTGAAGATTCAAGGAAGTATTCACAGTGGAGACAGAGAAACTTCCACCAAACCGAAGGAGTAGGGTGCACAAGTAAGTGCTGGACACACTGCACACAACCGAGGAGGAGCTGAAGAAACTGCTAAGTGAACTAGATTCCTCGAAGACAGTGGGCCAAGATAACATCTTTCCATGGGTCCTGAGAGAAAGAGCAGATGTACTATGTGTGCCACTAACAATAATCTTCAATAAATCTATTGTTATACAATTTTTAAGAAATGAGACAGACAGGCAGCACTAAACTACACATTGTATCACTAAAATGTATAGTATGTAAAATTATGGAGATTATCAGGAGAAGAGTGGTGGAGCACCAAGAAAGGAATGGGCTCATACATGACAAGAAGAACGGCTTCAGGGAGAGGGAAATCCTCTCCCTCTACTGGAGTTCTACAATAAGGTAACAGAAGTAAGGCAGGAGAGAGAGGAATGGGCAGACTGCATCTTCTTGGACTGTAAAAAGCCTTTCGATTCAGTACCACACTGGTTGGAAACCTAGAGGAGACGATAGGAATAGCAGGGGAAGTACTGCAGTGCATCAGGGAATACCTGGCAGGAAGGAAACATGTCTTGGTACGTGACGAGGAGTCGGTGAATGTAGGGTTAGTCCTTGGTCCGGTGCTGTTTTTAGTATATATGAATGACATGACGGAAGAGATTGATTCAGATGTGTTCCTGTTCGCAGGTGATGTGAAGTTAATGAGGAGAATACAATTGGACAAGGATCGGGTAAGCCTACAAGGACATTTGGACATGCTACAAGCCTGGTCCAACAAATGGCTCCTGGAGATTAACCCCAGCAAGTGCAAAGTCATGAAGTTTGGGGAAGGACAAAGAAAACCGCAGACGGAGTACAGCCCAGGAGGTCAAAGGCTGAAAAACTCATTTAAGGAAAAGGATCTTGGGGTGAGTATCATACCAAACACATCTCTTGAGGTGTACATCAACTAAATAACGGCTGCAGCATATGGGCGCCTGGCAAAGCAAAGAATAGCGTTTCGACATCTAAATATGGAGTCCTTCAAGACACTGTACACTGTGTGCGTCAAACCCATATTGGAGTAAGCAGCACCAGTATAGAACCCACACCTGGTCAAGCACGTCAAAAAATTAAAGAAAGTGTAAAGGGGTCACAGCTGGAAGTTGAAAACTCAGATGAGTCACAGGGATGTTAGGAAGTATTTCTTCAGTCACATGTGGTCAGGAAGTGGAACACTCTGGAGAGTGATGTAGTGGAAGAAGTACGATAGAGCTCATGGAGAAGGAAGAGAGTGGACCAAGTAGCGACCCCTGCAACCATAACTAGGTGAGCACAACTTGGTGAACACACACACACACACACACTGCTGAGATGGGACACAGCAACAAGGGGACACAGTTGGAAGTTGAAGACTCAGATGAATCACAAAGATGTTAGGAAGTATTTCTTCAGTCACAGAGTGGTCAGGAAGTGGAATAGTTTAGGAAGTGATGTAGTGGAGGCAGGCTCCATACATAGCTTTAAGAAGAGGTATGGTAAAGCTCATGGCGCAGGGAGAGTGACCCAGTAGCGGCCAGTGAAGAGGCGGGGCCAAGAGCTATGAATCGACCCCTGCAGCCACAACTAGGTGAGTACAACTAGGTGAGTACACACACACACACACACTGGTGCTGTATATTGTGGCCACAGCAAGCATGTTTCGTAACAGCCATATCTGTATTTTGTGTGCATGTACCACACGCACATGCACGAACAATTATACACCCATTCACCTATACACACATGCTGATTTCTCTCTTCTCTCTCTCTCTTTCTCTGTCTCTCTCACTTCTCTACCCTTCCATCAGGGGTGATGGACACTGAAAATCATACACGCAAGTGCACAGACAAATTTGAGTAATGAGAAAGAGGAGCAGTAATGAAAAAAAAACCGAGGCTACATAGGTTCTAAACCTCACATAAAAATTAAGGTCTGAATACTGTACTGTGAACATCGCGGGAAGAACACATCAGCCGAGTTCTGCAACATATGTCGACTTGTAAACCTAAGATTAAAGCAGCTTACACGAGCCACAACACACACTCACCCACGGGCCTATGTACAGCGTCTCAAAGCAACCACTGCATATGTAATTTGTGGTATAAATAACAGAACTAATCCCCAGTTAAAGAAATGCCCCACTGAGAAAGAAAAAAAAACAGAGTCTGAGACAGGTTAGGAAAAACAGGGAAGAAATTATTATTACGTACGACATACTTAGAGATTTTGACAGAGTACACGGGGAAAAAGTTGTCTGAGAATTGGACACAGGTATCGGGAAGCTGATGATATATCAATCATAGAAAAGCCAGACATTTTTTTCAGTATTAAGATATTCACACAGTGGTAAGTCTTGGATGTCGAATCGGAAGAATTAAACTTTATACTCAACTTTAAGCATAAGCATAATAGGGCCCACTAGGAAGCGGACCAGGAATGAGTCTTGATCCAGTATCCATAACTAGGTAAGTACAATTATGGGAGCATGACGCCAGTAATAATCCTTATGACACATGCATACTTGACCCTTAAAATATTCTCACTTATAAAAAATACAAGTTTTATACAGCATACAGACTAAACTGTAATGTCAGTAGCCAAATATTTCTTAATGTTAAGTGTACTCCCACTAGGCCATTATTTGTATTGTTCTGTAAGTCCTTCACGATAACATTACTTCCTATCAATCAAATTGATTGGATTTGAATCGTACGTCAGGTCATTTTAATCGATTTGAAAGCAAAATGCTGCTAATCTCCGAGCCTCATCAGATGATTGTTAGTGAGCAGAGACTTGACGTAATCAGGACCAGGTGGGCCAAGCAACCTCAAACCTCATTTGTGATGATTGGGGTTAAGGGTCGTCTCATAGCTCTATGATATTAGTTTAAGTGTGTTAAGAGATAAGAAAAGATAAGATTTCGTTCGGATTTTTAACCCCGGAGGGTTATCCACCCAGGATAACCCAAGAAAGGCAGTGCGTCATCGAGGACTGTCTGTCCATTGGGGTCCACAACCTTGTCCCCCAGGATGCGACCCACACCAGTCGACTAACACCCAGGTACTTATTTGCTGCTAGGTGAACAGGACAACAGGTGTAAGGAAGCGCGTCGTAATGCTTTTTCCACTAGGCCGGGAATCGAACCCAGGCCCTCCACGTACGAAGCGAGAGCTTTACCAGCCAGACCACGGGGCCTTACTTTTTAATTTTAAATGTGTAATTGTATCCCCAGAACATTTAACTATAAATTAAAATAGCTGCGTGAAAGTTTTATCAAACGATAAAACTAACAGGAAAAATATTGTCCCAGCGAGAAAATGTTCTGTAAATGTTTATTTTCTTCAGGTTTTTCCCATAATTAAAACATCAATGAAGTACCAAAAATGTCTATGATTAAAATATGTTGTATAGTCAGCAGCACGACACAAGTCACATACATAACATGGTTATGTGAGGTGTAGACTTGTTATCCTCACATGTGAGGTGTAGACTTGTTATCCTCACATGTGAGGTGTAGACTTGTTATCCTCACATGTGAGGTGTAGACTTGTTATCCTCACATGTGAGGTGTAGAGTTGTTATCCTCACATGTGAGGTGTAGAGTTGTTATCCTCACATGTGAGGTGTAGACTTGTTATCCTCACATGTGAGGTGTAGACTTGTTATCCTCACATGTGAGGTGTAGAGTTGTTATCCTCACATGTGAGGTGTAGACTTGTTATCCTCACATGTGAGGTGTAGACTTAGTTATCCTCACATGTGAGGTGTAGACTTGTTATCCTCACATGTGAGGTGTAGACTTGTTATCCTCACATGTGAGGTGTAGACTTGTTATCCTCACATGTGAGGTGTAGACTTGTTATCCTCACTTTACGGAGAAGCGTCTCGTAGTGGCAGTTCTTGTTGAGTCTCGAGGCCAGAAACCCACCTTCTGTCTAACCCAACCTGACTTGTTGCTCGTCTAGGAAAGTCCTGCTCGGAAAGGATGACTTAAAAGCTTGGCTTGGAAGCTTCAACTGCAGGACTAATGTGAAGCTCTTCGAGGTTTCGTACAAACTTAGCCAGGTGAGGCTCCATGCTAGTGCTGGATACTCCAAGATACACCTGACATACAATGTCGTGTAGATAAAGTACTGAAAGATTCTTCACTGAGGTTTCTGAAGGCAGTTCTGAGATTAGCTATCTCCCTGAACGATACATACCTTTACCGTTGACATACCTTTGATGAGTTTAGAGAGTTGTTTTTCTACTCCTGCGACAGGCTTATCTGGTGCTTGCATGATCAACCAGGCTGTTGCTGCTGGTGGCCCACTGACCCACATATCAATCACAGCACTTGATAGAGATACTTATCCAGCTTCCTTTTGAAGACTCCTGAACTTGTCCTAGCAGTGCTGCTGATATCTTTTGGTAAGATGTTGAATAGTCTGGAACCATGGATGATGTGACTATGTTTTCTTATTGTACCCATGGCGCCCCTGCTTTTCACAGTAGTATATGTTGTTATGGCGGTGTGCGGATTAGTGGCCAGGCCCTCAAGTACTTTCCACATATACATCACGTATCTCTCTCTCCTCCACTCCAGTGAGTACGTATTCAGGACGATGAGGTGTTATCAGTAATTTAAACGGTTTATTGGCTCTATGCAGGCCGTAAATTATTTCTATTTCTGCTGTAGCTCTGATATTTCGGTAGCTTTGGACGGGTCCATCAACACAGAGAGCGAGCACAGGCGATTTGAATAGTGTCATAAATGACACTATTTCCCTTGTTTTGAATGTTCTCATTATCATCCCCGTCATTTTCGTGGCTGTCGTGACATATACCTTATTGTGTTCTTTAAAAGAAAGGTCAGCCGACACAATTACTCCCTGATATTTCACCCGTTCCTTTCGTTCTATTTAATGATCGTCTTGTGTTTGGTATACAGTGTCCCTTGTGAGTTCTACAGTCTGTCTGTATCTAAGCAGCTGGAACTTATCACATTGAACGTCATGTTGTTCTCCAGTGCTCAGTACTCCTTGTGTTCTTGCTAACTTCTTAGCTCTCATTCTGTGTGCAATCACCTCATGATCGCATCTGTCAAATGCCTTTACAAAATCTGTGTATACCGCATCTGCGTTTTGGTTTTCTCCCAACGCTTCCGTACTCTTGACATAGTGGTTTAGCAGCTGTGAGAAGCATCATATTCCACTTCTAGAGCCGAGCTCATCTGGGATGTGTTGATTCTAATCTGATTTGTAATCTGGCGTCTCATCACTCTTTCAAAAACGTGTTTTTTTGTGTGTGCGCTCACGTGTATATGTATCTGCGTGCTCTTGTGCATGCGTTTCTGTTTGTGTATGATTTTGTTAAGACGAGGTTACAGATTTTGAGCTCCAGCTCTTGGACACGCTTCTTTATTGATTTCAGTGTTCCATCAGTGTCGTATTAGCTACTAAAGTAAAAATTATTCTAGCCTTTACTGTGTGTGTGTTTGTGTGTGTATGTACTCACCTAGTTGTGCTCACCTAGTTGTGGTTGCAGGGGTCGAGACATAGCTCCTGGCCCCGCCTCTTCACTGGCCGCTATGTGTGTGTGTGTGTGTGTGTGTATGTTTGTGTATATATATATATGTGTGTGTGTGTGTGTGTGTGTGTATGTTTGTGTATATATATGTGTGTGTGTGTGTGTGTGTATGTTTGTGCGTGTGTGTGCTAACTTTTAGGTGGTTGCATGGGTCGAGTCTCAGCTCCTAGCCCAGTCTCTTTGCTCGTCGCTACATTCTCGCCTGGCTTCGAAAACCTTATCGTACCTCTTCTTAAAGCTATGTATGTATCCTGCCTCTACCATTTCATTCTCCAGATCGTCCAACTTCCTAACATCCCTGTGGCTCATCTGAGTTTTCAACTTTCAGATGTGTCCTGTGTTCTTGTTCCCCACCTCTCAATCTGTCAGTGTCCAGCCTATCAATCTGTCAGTGTCCAGCCTATCAATTCATCTCAGTATTTTACAAGTTGTTATCACATCACCCATAATTCTTTTTCTTGGAACAAATTTCATCAGGTTGATTTGCTTAACTTCTCCTCGTCGGACACACTCCTTAGCTCCGGGACAAGTCTTGTTGCAAACCTCTACACTTTCTCCAGTTTCTTGACATGCTTGACCAGGTATGGGTTCCATACTGGTGCTTCATACTCTAATATGGGCCTGACGTACACAGTGTACAGTGTCTTGAATGACTCTTTATTTAGATGTCAAAAAAATAGTCTTAGGTTTGCAAGACGCACATTTGCTGCAGCAGTTAGTTGGTTGTGCGCCACAGGGAATATTCTCCGAAAATACTCATCCCCAGGTCCATCTTAAGTGAAGTTTGCAATATGTGCCCCCTCCCCCACAAGAACCTATACTCCGTCTGCGGTCTTCTTTGCCCTTCCCCAATTTTCATAACTTTTCACTTGCTGGGTTTTAATTTTCCCGTAGCCACTTGTCAAACCTGACCTGCAGCCTGTCCAGATCCACCTGTAGTGTGTGTGTGTGTACTCACCTATTTGTACTCACCTATTTGTGGTTGCAGGGGTCGAGTCATAGCTCCTGGCCCCGCCTCTTCACTGATTGCGACTAGGTCCTCTCCCTCTTAAAACTATGTATGGTTCCTGCCTCCACTACTTCACTTTCTAGGCTATTCCACTTCCTGACAACTTTATGACTGAAGAAATACTTCCTAACATCCCTTTGACTCATAGGAGTCTTCAACTTCCAATTGTGACCCCTTGTTTCTGTGTCTCCTCTCTGGAACATCTTGTCTCTGTCCACCTTATCTATTCCTCGCAGTATTTTATATGTCGTTATCATGTCTCCCCTAACCCTCCTGTCCTCTAGTGTCGTCAGGCCGATTTCCCTTAACCTTTCTTCGTAGGACAAACCCCTTAGCAAACCTTTGCACTTTCTCTAATTTCTTGACGTGCTTGACCAGGTGTGGGTTCCAAACTGGTGCTGCATACTCCAGTATGGGCCTGACGTATATGGTATACAGAGTCTTGAATGATTCCTTAGTGAGGTATTGGAACGCTATTCTTAGGTTTGCCAGCCGCCCGTATGCTGCAGCAGTTATCTGATTGATGTGTGATGTGTGTGTGTGTTTGTGTGTATGTGTATGTGTGTGTTTGTGTGTGTGTGTGTGTGTGTGTGTGTGTGTGTGTGTGTGTATGTGTGTTCTTACCTGTTTGTGATTGTAGGGGTCAATTCATAGCACACTGGCCCCTCTTCGCTGATCGCTACCAAGTCCACTCTCTACATGCTCCATGAGCTTTATCGTACCTCTCGTGCCTATATATTGTTCTATTTCCTGACAACTCTATGACTGAAGAAATACTTCCTAACATCCCTGTGACTCATCTGAATCTTCAACTTCTAATTGTGGCCCCTTGTTGCTGTGTCCTATCTCTGAAACATTCTGTCCCTGTCCACCTTGTGAATTCCTCTCGGTATTTTATACGTCGTTATCATATCCTCCCTATCGCTCCTGTCCTTCAGTGTCGTCAGGTTAATTTCCCTTAACCTCTCCTCACAGGACATATCCCTCAACTCCGGGACTAGTCTTGTAGCAAACTTTTGCACTTTATCTAATTTGTTGACGTGCTTGACAAGCTGTGGGTTCCATACGGTGTACAATGTCTTGAATGACGCCTTACCCAGGTATCGAAACACTTTATTATGGTTTGCTAGGCGCCCATATGCTGCAACAGTTATTTGGGTGATGTGAGCCTCAGGTGATGTGCTCGGTGTGATACTTATTCCAAGATCCTTTTCCTTGAGTGAGGTTTGCAACCTTTGACCCCTTAGCATTTACTCCGTCTGCGGACCGCACTCGGTGGGGTTAAACTCCAGGAGTCAGTTGTTAGACCAGGTTTGCAGCCTGTCCGGATCTTTTTGAAGTCCTACCTGATCCTCGTTCACTTGAATTCTCCTCATTAGCTTCAGAGATGTGTCTGCAAACAGAGACACCTCTGAATATATCCCTTCAGTCATGAAGGGATAGATTCAGAAACAGCACCGGTCCTAGGACTGACCCGTGTGGAGCCCTGCTCATCACATGCGCCCATTCTGACACCTCGTCGCGTACCATCACTCGTTGTTTCCTTCCTGTCAGGTATTCCCTGATGAATTGCAGTGCCTTTCCTATTCCTTCTTGCTCCTCTAGCTTTTGCACTAATTTCTAGTACAGAATTGTGTCGAAAGCCTCCTTATAATCCAAGAAAATGCAGTCTCTCCATCCCCCTCTTTTTCTCTCTCGCCTGTCTTACTTGTGTAACCTTGTCGTAAAACTTCAGTAGGTTTGTGACACATCTTTTCCTCCCTGAAACCGTGCTGGTTATCGTGTATAAGCTCATTCTACTCTAGGTGCTCCACCACTCTTCTCCTGATAATCTTCTCCATGACTTTGCATACTATACATGTCAGTGACACTGGTCTGTAGTTTAATGCTGCCTGTCTCTCTCTTTTTTTTTAAATTTGGGATTACATTTGCTGTCTTCCACACCTTAGGAAGTTGCCCTGTTACGACAGATATGTTGAAGATTGTTGTTAGTGGCACACACAGTGTCTCTGCTCCCTCTCTCAGAACCCATGGAGGAATGTTGTCCGGTCCCACCACCTTTGGTGTATCTAGTTCTCTTAACTAGTTTCTTCACCTCCTCGGTTGTGTAGTGTGTCTAGCACTTGTTGGTGTACCTTACCATTCCAGTTTGCTGGAAATCTTTCTGTCTTTGAATCTCATGTTGAGCTCCTCACATACTTCTTGATCATTTATTATAAGCTCCCCTCCTTCCTTTCTCAGCCTGATTAGCTGGTCCTTGACTGTTGTTTTCTCCTGATGTAGCTGTACAACAGCTTTGGGTCAGATTTGCCTTTTGAGACGGTCATTCTCGTATTGCCATTGGGCCTCCCTCCTTATCCATGCATATTCATTTATGTTTTTTTGGTTTATCTCCTTATTTTCCTAGGTCCTTTCTCTTCTATACTTTTTCCATGCTCTAGCATGTACTCACCTACTTGTGGTTGCAGGGGTCAAATCATAGCTTCTGGCCCCGCCTCTTCACTGGTCGCTACTGGGTCACTCACTCCCTGCTCTGTGAGTTTATCATACCTCTTCTTAAAGCCATGTATGGATCTTGTCTTCACCATCTCACTTTCCAGACTATTACACTTCATGACAACTCTGTGACTGAAGAAATACTTCTTAACATCTCTGTGATTTATTTGAGTCTTCAACTTTCAACTGTGACCCCTTGTTGCTGTGTCCCATCTCTGGAACATCTTATCTATGTCCACCTTGACAATTCCTCTCAGTATTTTATATGTTGTTATCAAGTCCCCTCTGTCCTCCAGTGTCGTAAGGTCAATTTCCCTTAACCTTTCCTTGTAGGATATGCTCCTTAGCTCCGGGACTAGTCTCGTTTTTCAAACCTTTGCACTTTCTCTAATTTCCTGATGTGCTTGCCCAGGTGTGGGTTCCGAACTGGTGCTGCATACTCTAATATAAGACTGACGTACACGGTGTACAGGATCCTGAGCGACTCCTTACTGAGATGTCAGACAACTATGCTTAGGTTTGCTAGGCCCCCATATGCTGTAGCAGTTATTTGGTTGATGTGCGCCTCAGGAGATATGTTTTGTATTATATTAACCCCAAGATCCTTTTCCTTGAGTGAGGTTTGTACTCTTTGGTCTCCTAGGGTGTATTCTGTCTGCGGTCTTCTTTTTTTTTTAAATTGGGACTACATTTGTTGTCTTCCATACCTCAGGTAGTTGCCCTGTTTCGATAGATGTGTTGAAGATTGTTGTTTGTTATGCACAGAGCGTCTCTGCTCCCTCTCTCAGAGCCCACAGAGAGATGTTATCCGGCCCCATCGCCTTTGAGGTAGCTAGCTCGCTTAGCAGCCTCTTCACTTCCTCCTCGGTTGCATGTATTGTGTCCAGCACTTGATGGTGTACCCCACCTCTCCGTCTTTCTGGAGTCCCTTCTGTCTTGACTCTGTGTGTGTGTGTGTATGTGTGTGTGCACGTGTATTCGGGAGCTCCCTAAAGCAGCTGCCAAAATCAGAGCTCCCTTGAAGTGCCGGTAAGCTTCAGCGCCCCTAACAATGTAATGGGAGAGGAAAGCATCTACAGAGACAAAGCCAGGGCTAAGATTCATACAGGGAAAGTTGTGTATAAGGGAGGATTCAACAAGACGGCGACTGTGAAAGTTGGACGTAGGTAGACAGTTTTAGCAGAAGACGCAAGCAGGTGTTAGTGCCACCGCAAGCAGGTGTTAGCGCCCCCGCAAGCAGGTGTTAGTGCCACCGCAAGCGGATGTAATATTTTATGGGTATAGGCTGTGTAGGTACAGATTTTGTTGGTTTCTGTTCAGTTACTGGAAAATGCATATTCTGATCAGCTTCAAACTTCTGGTACTGATGTGCTTTCCTTAAAGTAAGAATATCTTTTCTGACCGTGAACAGCCTTTGAGTTTATTGGGTTTTCCCAGGATAAATCTATATAATGTACTTTTATGAGTCTATAACATTTGTGTACTCTCAAGATCATTGTTAAAAATTTGTATGGTATGTACACAAAGTTTGAAATAAAATTTACTTAATTAACGGGATGTACTTCCCATTATCGTTGTTTTGAAAGAAACTGAGACAACTGATGCGATGCTTTTCACGCGATAGTGTCTGAGTGTCGCTTCCCGACGCACTGACCTGCTTTAACTCCATGTGTATGTGCATTATAGCATATTGAATGCTCTGAGATAACAGCTGGTGTCTCTTAAAAGAAGGTTTTACTTACATTTTATTCGTGTATGTCCTAATTTGCTGTTTTTATTGAATAAATTGGGCGATTAGTTGCCATATAATAAATTGTAAATGCCTCTCTGATTACTTTCAAATTACTTACTAACTTTCCTGTTTATTTACTTAAATTCTAAAAAAAATGAACAGATTTGGACCTGTGTATTTCCCAATTTGCCTTTTTAGGGAAGAAATTGAAATACTACTTTTTCGTGCGATTGCTTATTGTCTTATCCGAGTGACTTCAACTCTTCAGCGAGCGCTGATAATTTGATAATGCACTTTCCGAGAGGCTTCAAACTTAATGTGCTTGTGTATTTTAGGGTATTGGTCTCTGTGTGAGACTAAGAGAATGGCTCTTCTGTTTAACTTCAAAGTTCGTGTTACTTAGTGGAAGGATGAATTAGTTTGGGATATATAGGCCTTATTTTTGCGATTTTTATTGAAGAAATTGGGATAGTTTTGGTGTAATAATTTGTGAACACGTCTTCTCATATTCACATCAAATCTTTAACTGAATTATAAACTTTTGGACTGAATATGTACCAATTTTCCATCTTTACTGAAGAAATTGGAAAAATTTAAATCATGATTTTCTCTCTAGAATTCGCGAGTGCCTCGTCCGACAAGCCTCAAAATGTTAACGCCGATAATTTGATAATGTAGCTTTCGAGCGGCGTCAAACTTCAAGTGCTGGTGTGTTTTGGGATATTATGAGATAACTAGAGAAGGCCTCTTCAGATTATCTTTAAACATCAAAGCCTGTGCTTCTTAATGGAAGGTTGAAATTAGTTTTGGGCTGTGTAGGCCGCATTCTGCACTATTCCTATCGCCTGCATTAAGGTACAAGTGGCTGAAGTTATGCAATACGAGGATACCTTTCTCGGGTCGTGCTTTGATAGACATACCTCTAGTTCATCCTCTATTTTGTAGTGTCCAAATTAGTCTTTCGTAGGGGACTCTATCTAGAGCTTAATTAATTAAAGTCTAGATAAATGGAGTCTGCCTATCCATTTCTTTCTTTAACAGTTTCTGTGACTCTCTCGAATTGTTTATCAGTTTTTAATCATATTTTTACTAATGACTTTTTCCATTGATTTTACAACACATGTCAACGAAACAACCCATATATTGTAAGGGTCTTACTGTTACCTTTTTTATTACCACACTGTGTCCCATCTTCCACACGTCTACCAAATTTAAATTATTGAAATGAAATCTTAAAAAAAAAAAATCCAAAGTGAATAGCATAATTCTTCTGCAGGTACTTTAATAACCCATGGTGATACCCTGTCTGGTGCTGTTGCTTATTTTGTTGTTATCCAATAGTAAGTTTTCTACTTATTTATTTCAATATTTCCCATTACAATTATCCGTTTGCAAATAAAATCACCTACATTTAAAATATGCACAAATAACCCGTATATAGGAGAGACAAAACGCTTATGACGACGTTAGGAAAGTAACTATGGCTGTATGAGTACAGTACAGAATGGAGTGAGTGAAGCTATGGTATATACTTAAGTGGAAGGAGTGAAGCATGGGAAGAGAAGAAAAGATGGTAGTGGTAATGCTGGTAGTGGAGGTAGTAGTACAAGTGGCAGTGGTAGTGGTAATGCTGGTAGTGGAGGTAGTAGTACAAGTGGTAGTGGTAGTGGTAATGCTGGTAGTGGAGGTAGTAGTACAAGTGGTAGTGGTAGTGGTAATGCTGGTAGTGGAGGTAGTAGTACAAGTGGTAGTGATAGTGGTAATGCTGGTAGTGGAAGTAGTAGTACAAGTGGCAGTGGTAGTGGTAATGCTGGTAGTGGAGGTAGTAGTACAAGTGGTAGTGGTAGTGGTAATGCTGGTAGTGGAGGGTAGTAGTACAAGTGGAGTGGTAGTGGTAATGCTGGTAGTGGAGTAGTAGACAAGTGGTAGTGATGAGTGGTAATGCTGGTAGTGGAGGTAGTAGTACAAGTGGTAGTGGTAGTGGTAATGCTGGTAGTGGAGGTAGTAGTACAAGTGGCAGTGGTAGTGGTAATGCTGGTAGTGGTAATGTTGGTAGTTGAGGTAGTAGTACAAGTGGTAGTGGTAGTGGTAGTGTGGAGTAGTAGTAGAAGTGGTAGTGGTAGTGGTGTGGTAGTGGGGGTAGTAGTAGGGAAGTGGAGTGATAGTGGTAAGTGTGGTAGTGGAGGTAGTAGTAAAGTGGTAGTGGTAGTGGTAATGTGGTAGTAGTAGAGTGGTAGTGGTAGTGGTAATGTGGTAGTGGAGTAGTAGTAAAGTGGAGTGGTAGTGGTAGTGGTGGTAGTGGTAGTGGAGGTAGTAGTACAAGTGGTAGTGGTAATGTTGGTAGTGGAAGTAGTAGTATAAGTGGTAGTGGTAGTGGTACTGGTGGTAGTGGAGGTAGTAGTAGAAGTGGTAGTGGTAATGTTGGTAGTGAAGGTAGTAGTAGAAGTGGTAGTGGTAGTGGTGGTAGTGGAGGTAGTAGTAGAAGTGGTAGTGGTAGTGGTGGTAGTGGAGGTAGTAGTAGAAGTGGTAGTGGTAGTGGTGGTAGTGGAGGTAGTAGTAGAAGTGGTAGTGGTAGTGGTGGTAGTGGAGGTAGTAGTAGAAGTGGTAGTGGTAGTGGTGGTAGTGGAGGTAGTAGTAGAAGTGGTAGTGGTAGTGGTGGTAGTGGAGGTAGTAGTAGAATGGTGTGGTAGATGGTGGTAGTGGAGGTAGTAGTAGAAGTGGTAGTGGTAGTGGTGGTAGTGGAGGTAGTATAAAGTGGTAGTGGTAGTGGTGGTAGTGGAGGTAGTAAAGTGGTAGTGGTAGTGGTGGTAGTGGAGGTAGTAGTAGAAGTGGTAGTGGTAGTGGTGGTAGTGAAGGTAGTAGTAGAAGTGGTAGTGGTAGTGCTGGTAGTGAAGGTAGTAGTAGAAGTGGTAGTGGTAGTGGTGGTAGTGGAGGTAGTAGTAGAAGTGGTAGTGGTAATGTTGGTAGTGAAGGTAGTAGTAGAAGTGGTAGTGGTAGTGCTGGTAGTGAAGGTAGTAGTAGAAGTGGTAGTGGTAGTGGTGGTAGTGGAGGTAGTAGTAGAAGTGGTAATGGTAATGGTGGTAGTGAAGGTAGTAGTAGAAGTGGTAGTGGTAGTGCTGGTAGTGGAGGTAGATAAAGTAGCGGGAGTAGTTTTTTTTTTTTTCAAGTTTCTGCAGCTTTAATTTCTCACACATTTCCTCCTCGACCTCATTGCTATCTTCTTTTTTTTTTTGTATTTTTGTCTTTACTGTCTAGTTTATTTGTTACCAAACTTGAATAAAATATTTGGTTCTTCGTTGTTCTTGGACAGAATTTCATTCAAAATTTCTTTCTTCTTCCCTCCTTACATTTGTAAACTTATTTTTGGACTCTGGAAACTGAAATGTTTCTTGACTTGCCCGCTGCCTATATTAATTCCAAGTCTTCTTTTTAATACCTGTGAACATTTTCTATTGAATTATTCTTTATTATTTCGTCTTATTTTTCACTTTTAGAATAAATTGTTTAATTCTATTATCATATATATTACACAATTCTTGGTACAAATGATTTATGTCCGACCCTTGAAATATTTCGTTTCATTATTCTCTAAAATACTTTTTGGAATTTTATACTTTCCAATCTTATAGTTTATTCTTTAATGTTTATGGGTTTTTTTCGTCTTTTGTCATATTAATCATATCTAACAACATATGGTATTTCGAAAATGATCACTGTTCTTAAGTGGATTTAAGTAGTTTAAGTTGAAAATTTCTTCCAGTGTTCTCTCTCTCTCTCTCTCTCTCTCTCTCTCTCTCTCTCTCTCTCTCTCTCTCTCTCTCTCTCTCTCTCTCTCTCTCTCTTCGCTTTATTACTTTAAGGAATCTTATTGAAAATATTATATTTTTTCAGGTGTATTTTCAATACCTTTACCTTTGCCTTTGATATACTTATGGCGAGTTCCGAGAGTTTTTCTACTCCCGGAGCTCGTCTGGTGCTGTTCGTGGCCCGCTGCCCCACATATCCATCACAGCCTGGTTGATCTGCCACCTGGTGAAGATACTTGTCCAGTTTCCTCTTGAAGACTTCTACACTTCTCCCAGCAGTGTTTCTAATATCTTCTGGTAAAATAAGATGTTGAATAATCTGGGACCACGACTGTTGATACAGTGTTCCCTTATTGAACTCTCTACACCCCTGCTTTTCATTGGGTTTATCTTGCGCTTTTCTCCCATATATCTTGCTCCAGTATGTTGTTATGGCAGTGTGCAGATTTGGGACAAGGCCCTCAAGCATCTTCCAGGTATATATCATGTTTCTCTTACGCTCCATTGAGTACATATTTAAGATTTTAAGGCGTTCCCAGTAGTAAAAACCTCAATGCCAGTAACGTGTTAATTTTGACAGTCAGGTGTCATCAATAGTTCTCTAAGAATAGTTTGTAATCTCTCATATTAAAATCTTCTTCCTTTCAAGTACTGTGAACATGATAAGTAAGACACATTCAACAGGGTGACAGCAGTAAGACAGGAGAGAGAGAGGGGTGGGTATATTGCATTTTCTTGGACTTTAAGAAGGCGTTTGACACAGTTCCACACAAGAGATTAGTGCAAAGGCTGGAGATACAGGCAGGGATAACAGGAAAGGCACTCCAATGGATCAGGGAATACCTGTCAGGAAGACAGCAGCGAGTCATGGTACGTGGCGAGGTGTCAGAGTGGGCGCCTGTGACGAGTGGGGTTCCACAGGGGTTAGTCCTACGACCAGTGCTGTTTCTGGTATTTGTGAACGACATGGCGGAAGGAATAGACTCTGAAGTGTCCCTGTTTGCAGATGATGTGCGGTTGATGAGAAGAATTCAATCGGATGAGGACCAGGCAGAACTACAAAGGGATCTGGACAGGCTGCAGGCCTGGTCCAGCAATTGGCTCCTGGAGTTCAACCCCACCAAGTGCAAAGTTATGAAGATTGGGGAAGGGCAAAGAAGACCGCAGACGGAATAAAGTCTAGGGGGCCAGAGGCTATAAACCTCACTCAAGGAAAAAGATCTTGGGGTGAGTATAACACCAGGCACATCTCCTGAGGCGCACATCAACCAAATAACTGCTGCAGCATACGGGCGCCTAGAAAACCTAAGAACAGCATTCCGACATCTTAATAAGGAATCGTTCAGGACCCTGTACACTGTGTACGTTAGGCCCATATTGGAATATGCTGCACCAGTTTGGAACCCACACCTAGCCAAGCACGTAAAAACACTAGAGAAAGTGCAAAGGTTTGCAACAAGACTAGTCCCAGAGCTAAGGGGTATGTCCTACGAGGAGAGGTTAAGGGAAATCGACCTGACGACACTGGAGGACAGGAGAGATAGGGACGACATGATAACGACATATAAAATACTGAGAGGAATTGACAAGGTGGACAGAGACAGAATGTTCCAGAGATGGGACACAGCAACAAGGACACAGCAACAGTTGGAAGTTGAAGACTCAGATGAATCACAGGGATGTTAGGAAGTATTTCTTCAGTCACAGAGTTGTCAGGAAGTGGAACAGTTTGGGAAGCGATGTAGTGGAGGCAGGATCCATTCATAGCTTTAAGATGAGGTATGATAAAGCCATGGCGCAGGGAGAGTGACCCAGTAGCGGCCATTGAAGAGGCGGGGCCAGGAGCTATGACTCGACCCCTGTAACCACAACTAGGTGAGTACATGTGCAATAGTTAGGTACCTTTATTTCGGAACGTTTCGCCTACAAAGTAGGCCTCTTCGGTCTAGGAGGCAGCAGAAGTAGTAGAGACGTAAAGACGGAGTAATCAGTCCACGTAAGTTCCCCCGTCTTATAATAACATGTTTATTTTTCCACTATAATCTACCTTGTCCATAATTACTATCGCATTTGCTTTATCCGTTTCGTAAGGTGAAGTCCAGGATCTTTCCTTAATTCATGATATAACTTAACAAATCTTTGACGACAATTGTTGTTGTAGAGGTGTAAGCTTTAGAGTGTACAGGTGTGTATGTACTCACCTATTTGTCTTCACTTATTTGTGGTTGAAAGGGTCGATTCACAGCTACTGACTCCGCCTCTTCACTGGTCGCTACTAGGTCCACTCTCCCTGCACCAACAGCCTTTTCGTATCTCATCTTAAAGCTATGTATGGATCCTGTTTGTGTGTGTGTGTGTGTATGTGTATATGTGTACTCAGCTATTTGTGGTTGCAGGGGTCCAGCCACAGCTCCTGGCCCTGCCTCTTTGCTGGTCGCTAATAGGTCCTCTCTCTCCCTGCTCCATGAGATTTATCATACCTCATCTTAAAGCTATGTATAGATTCTGTCTCCACTACATCACTTTCCAAACTATTCCACTTCCTGACAACTCTGTGACTGAAGTAATACTTCCTAACATCCCTGTGACTCATTTGAGTCTTCAACTTCCAATTGTGACCCCTTGTTGCTATGTCTCTTCTCTGGAACATCCTGTCTCTGTCCACTTCTCGATTCCCCTCAGTATTTTATATATCGTTATCATGACTCCCCTATCCCTACTGTCTTCCAGGGTAGTCAGGTCGATTTCCCTCAACCTCTCCTCGTAGGACATGCCCCTTTGCTCTGGGACTAGTCTCGTCGCAAACCTATGCACTTTCTCTAAATTCTTGACGTGCTTGACCAGGTGTGGATTCCAAACTGGTGCTGCATACTCCAATATGGGCCTGACGTACACGGTGTACAGAGTCCTGAACGATTCCTTATTGAGATGTCGGAATGCTATTCTTAGGTTTGCTAGGCGTCCATATGCTGCACCAGTTATTTGGTTGATGTGCGTCTCAGGAGATGTGCTCGGTATTATACTTACCCCAAGATCCTTTTCCTGGAGTGAGGTTTGTAGTCTTTGGCTCCCTAAACTGTACTCTGCCTACGGTCTTCTTTGCCCTTCCCCGATCTTCATGACTTTGCACTTGGTGGAGTTAAACTCCAGGAGCCACTTGCTGGACAAGGCCTGAAGCCTGTTCAGATCCCTTTGTATTCCTGGCTGGTTTTCCTCCGATTGAATTCTTCTCATTAACTTCTCATCGTCTGCAAACATGTACACTTCTGAGTCTATTCCTTCCGTCATATCATTTACATATACTAGAAACAGCACCGGTCCTAGGACTGGTCCCTGTGGAACCCCACTCTGACACCTCGTCACGTACCATGACTTGCTGATGCCTTCCCGTCAGATATTCTCTGATTACGCCTACCCTGTTATACTTGCGTGGTCATCCAGCTTTTGCACTAATCTCCTGTGTGGAACTGTGTCAAAAGTCTCCTTACAGTCTAAGAAAACGCAATCTCCGCACCCCCTCTCTCTCTCTCTCTTGTCTTACTGCTGTCACATTGTCAAAGAACTCCAGTAGCTTTATGACAAAGGATTTCCTTTCCCTGAATCCGTGCTGGTTGTCGTTGTGCTATTCCTTTCATGCTCCACCTCTTCTGTCTTCCGTGCTTTTTTTTGTGTGTGTGTGTGTCCCAGAGCAAGAAGCACATACATAACAGAGATCTCTGGGGACTGTGACAAGCTCGTGTTGAGCCTACGTTGTACTGTGATCAAAACTTCATTGAAGTACAAACATGCATAATTTAACACTCCCCCAAAAAATACACACAAAGATAAAATGAGTAAAGGTGCCCAAAACGACACACCTAAAATTAAAAAAAGGTGTAGTAGACCATACAGCTGTTCTTGTATTAGCAATTATATTTTTATCAGTTATATAGGAAGTAGTATTCTTTTTTGTTATTGTGCTAAAAAAGGTAGGGGAAAATTCAAATGTGGGGGGGGTCAGGCGCTGAGCCAGAGGTAAACATACACACCCACACAGTGAGGACAGGCCCACACACACACGACACACATACACCAGTTGGCCTGCATTGACCCGGCCACTACCCATTTCCTACAAACCCTTTAAACCTCCCCCGCCACCCACACACACACACACACATACCTCCCACACCCCACACTCTCTCATACCCTCATACCCTTTGGTATCACTATCCCGTTATAGAACTAGTCTAGCAAAATCCTGTTTATTAAAAGTATCCAACTAGTACAACAAAATCCCAGATTATTATTAGGGGGAGCCCAAACTTAAACCTATCTTCCCACTCTCCCCCCCCCCTCCCGATCCCTCCCCTCCCTCTCCCCACCTCTCCCTCCCCCCCTACCCCTCTCCCTCCCCCTACCTCTCTAGTTTTTTGCAATATTCTAGCTGTCCTCTAGTACCCTA
>WNWK01019287.1:0-38121 GCA_009830355.1 Cherax destructor
CATGTCTCCTCTGACCCTTCTCCGTTTGTTAGTCCTTTTCAATTTTTTCTTCAAAAAAAACCCCCGGTTGTGGAACAACCTTGTGCAAACCTTGCACTTTCTCCAGTTTCCTTAGGGTTGCCCGGGGTGTGGGTTCCAGACTGGTCCCATATTCTAGTATGGGCCTGACGTACACTATAAGTTTTTTGAACGATTCCTTTTAAGGCGGAACCTAATTAAGGTTTGCCGACGCCCTTTGTCCCTGTGTTTGGGGGTGTGTGTGTGTGTGTGTGTGTGTGTGTGTTGTGGGGTTTGTGTGTGTGTGTGTGTGTGTGTGTGTGTGTGTGTTTTCCCGTTGTACTACTTAGTTGGGTTTTTTGGGGGTCGTTAGGTCCGGCCCCCCTCTTCACTGACCGCTACTGGGTCACTCTCCCTGCGCCAGGGCCCATCATACCTTTTTTAAAGCATGAATGGACCTCCCACTACACGCTTCCCAGACTATTCCACTTCCTGACCACTCTGTGACTGAAAAATGCTTCCTAACATCCCTGTGATTCATCTGAGTCTTCAACTTCCAACTGTGTCCCCTTGTTGCTGAGCCCCATTTCTGGAACATTCTGTTTCTTCCCCCTTGTAATTCCTCCAGTACTTTTATGTCTTTATAATTTTTCCCCCTATTCTCCTGTCCCCAGTGTCGTCAGGTTGATTTTTTAACCCCCCCTTTTGGGACATACCCTTAGCCCGGGACTAGTCTTGTTGAAAACCCTTTTCCTTTCTCTATTTTTTGAGGGTTTTGGCTAGGGGGGGTTCCAAACTGGGCGATCCCAAAGGGCCTAACGTAAAAATGCAGGGTCCTTTATTAAGATGTAGGAATACTGTTCTTGGTTTGCTGGCCGTGTATGCAGCAGTTTTTGGGGTTGATGTGGCCCAGGAGGCCTTTTATACCCCCCCAAAGATTTTCCCCTCCGTCTGGACCTTTTTCCCTTTTTAATCTTCATGATTTTTGGGGGGTGAACTCCAGAAGCCAATTGGGGGCCCGGGGCTTGCACCTGTTCAGACCCCCTTTGTAGTTCTGCCGGGTCCTCGTCGATTAATTCTTCTCATCAACTTCACATCATCTAAACGGGGCCTTGAGTCTTTCCTTAGTCATGTCGTTCACAAATACCAGAAAGAGCCCCGGTCCTAGTGCTGTGTCAGAGTGGGCTCCCGGGCCCCAACCTGACCCCTCCACCCAAGACCCCGCTGCTGTCTTCCGACATATTCCGATCCATTGTATCCTTTCCCCCTGTTATCCCTGCCTGGTCCTCCAGTTCTGCACTAATCCATTTGTAAACGTGTCAAACGCCTTCTTACAGTCCAAGAAATGCAATCTACCCACCCTCTATCTTGTTTTACTGTGCCCCCTGTCGAGAACCCAGGGTTTTGGGGAAAAGGTTTCCCCCGTCCCAAAACCCGTTTCCGCGTTGATAACCTTCCTTTCAGGTGCCCACCACTCTTCTGATAATCTTCCCATGCCTTTTGCATACTATACAGTCAGTGACATGGTCTGTTTTATGCACGTGCCTTTTCCCCTTTTTTTTAAAAATTAAGACTACATTCTTTTCCAACCTCGGGTTGCCCGTTTGATAGATGTGTTGAAGATTGTTGTTAGTGGTACACATAGCTCCTCTGCCCTCTCTCGGGACCCGGGGAAAATTTATCCGGCCCCATCCCTTTGAGGACTTGCTCGTTTAACCTTTCATTCCCCCCTCAGTTGTATGTATTGTGTCCAAACCTGAGGGAAACCCCCCACCTCTCCCCTTTCTGAAGTCCCCTTTTTCCCTTTTTCCCCTTTTTAAATTTATCTTGAGCCCCAACCCCATGGTCATTTTTTGCCCCCCCCCTTCCCCCCCTCAGCCTGATCACCTGGGCTGCTGTTGTTTTCCCCAAGGGGGGTGACACCTTTTTAGTCGATTTTTTCCCTGCTATGTCATTTTCGTATTGTCTTTGGCCCCCCTTTTTTTTGCATATTCTTTTTGGCCCGACTGCTCCCCTTTTTCTCCTGGGGCCTTTGCTTTATACTTCTTCCATTTCCGGGACACTTGGTTTTGGCTTCCTGCACCCTTTTGGGGGAACCATGGGCCCTTCCTGGTTTTTTTTCTTCTCCTGTTACCTTGGGATAAACCTCCTCAGCTTCCTTAAATTTTTGAAAAATTTTTCCCTCATCTCGTTTCGCCCCCCCCTCCCACGAACCCGGAGGGTTCGCGCCTACGTAGTCCCCTTCATTCGTCCAGCCCGTCCTGCCCCCCCTCTACTTGTAACTCTACTATTTTGTGTTTTTTGAGGGGGTGTGTGTGTGTGTGTGTGTGTGTGTGTGGGGGTTTTTTTGAGGTGTGTGTGAGTACTACCTATTTTTGGTTGCAGGGCCCAGTCAAAACCCCGGCCCCGCCTCTTCACTGATTGCACAGGCCTCCCACCTTGCCCTGAGCTTTTTTTAAACCTCGATTAAAAAATATTTGGTTCCTGTCCCAATTGTCAATTTCTAGGCTATTCCACTTCCTGACAATCTCTGACTAAGAAATATTCCTAACACCCTTGACTCATAAGAGTCTTAACCCAAGAACCCCCTTTTTTCTGCCCACCTTATCTATTCCTCGCAACATTTTATACGTCGTTATCATGCCCCCCCTAACCCTCCTGTCCTCTAGATCGTTGGGCCCTTTTTTCCCCCTTAACCTTTCTTGTTGGACAACCCCCTTAGCTCTGGGACTAGTCTTTTGAAACCATCGCATTTTTTAATTTCTTGAGGTGCTTGAAAGGTGTGGGTTCCAAACAGGTGCTGCATACTCCATTTGGGCCTGACGTAGGGGGTTTTACAGAGTCTTGAACTTTCCTTTAGTCAGGTATTGAACGTATTCTTAGGTTTGCCAGCAACCCGTATGCTGCAGCAATTATTGATTGAGGGGGCCCAGGAGAGGGCTGGGTTTTTAAACCCCCCCCCCAAAGATTTTTTCCCCTTGAGAACAATTACAAAGATACTAAAAGTCCCCTTTTACCTACCTTAGTAGCTCCCTCCCTCTGTCTGTCTCTCTCCCTCCCCCCTCCCCCCTTTCCCCTATGGGTAAAAATTTCCCCAAAAAGATACTAAATACCTCCTAAATATCTTCCACCCTAGCTCCCTTTTTTCTCCTTACGTCCCTCCCTAGCTACCAAATTACAAAATTACAAAAAGCCTAATTTAACCTATTTTCTACCTCCCCCCCTCTTACTCCTCCCCCTATCCCCCCTTTTCTTCCAACAAGAATTACAAAGATACAAAAAGCCTCCTCCATACCTACCTTCCCCCTCCTCCCTCCCTCTCCTTTTTTTCTTCCTTCTTCCCTCCCCCCCCCCCCCCCCCCCCTTTTTTCTCTCTCTCTCTCTCTTTTTCCCTTCTTATAGAAACAATTACAAAGATACTAAAGCCCCCTCCTTACCTTCCTTCGTCCCCCCCCCCCTCTGTCTGTCTCTCTCCCTACCTCCCCTCCCTTCCTTCCTATCGCCAAGAATTCCAAAGATATAAATGCCTTTTTAAATATCTTCCACCCTAGCCCCCTTCATCTCTGCTTACGTCCCTTACAAGCTACCAGAATTAAAATAATACAAAACCCCAATTCCTATTTTCCCACCGCCCCCCTTTTTTCCCCCTTTTCCCCTTTCCCTTCCCAACAAGAATTACAAGATATTGAAAGCCCCCATATTATTCAACTCCCACCCTTTTTTCTCTCCCCCCCCCCTTTTTCTACCTAAAAGACATTCAAAAAAAAGGAGAATACTCCTGCCCAAACCTACCTTCCTACCTAATAGGTGTGAGCCCCCAAAAGAAGTTATCTCTTATGCACCAGGAATGCCAAAAAAAACCTCTTCTCGTCAGCTACATGATTACAAACTCCTAGCATCACACACTGCCATACATTATAATTTGTTATAACTACTTTTTTTGAAACCTAACTTATGTGGGTTTTTACATTTAATTTGCAAAAAATATTATCAAACACCTTCATAGTAAAAAAAAAAACATACATACATACCCTGTTAATCCGGACCGAGACCGAACCTGTGAACATAGAAAAGAGGAAAATTTTTATTCACATGTGCCCAAAAGGGCCACTAGTATTAAGAAAAAACTTTCCTTAAATCTTTAAAGTTTTTTTTATCTATGGTCTCCCCCCTTATTCTTTTTCTCCTTCCCTTTCCCCCCCTCCCTATCTTAGTCACTATACATTCCCCCTTTATCTGTCTCACCCCACTTAGTGCTTAACTCACTTACAGTAAACAACAACAATCATTTAATTAATTAACTCAGGTAAGATTAATATAAAGAGAGTGAAGGAGGGAGGAGGGTGTATGGTGGGAGGTCCTTACCCCATGCCCCTGCGCGGGCCCCTATTTAAATGTATTGTACTGATCATGAAATATCATTTTGTGTTGTTATTCTTTTTTGCTCTTTGTTTATGTGGTTTTTTTTTGGTCATAGACAAATTTCCCTTTAGTTTATAAACATATTAAGATATAAATTTCAATTTTTGGGGTTTCCCAAAATAGTAATATTTCTGTAGTTATTAAGAGGCAGTTACCCCCGAGGAAATTTTTTTAGGTGTAACTTAAAAAAAATTTTTGGGGGGGTTTTTAAAAGGAGACAGAAAGGCAGCATAAGGTGAGAGAGAGATATTCCAAATTAATTAACAGATTGAAAGACAGAGGGGGGGACTTTTTAAAAGCAACATTAAAAGGCAGTTAGCAGGTACAAATATAAATTAAAATTTAAAATTTAACAACAGGTTCAAAAACTTACCTAGAAACAGATAGAATTCCGAGAGGGGCAAAATGACTTACAAGACTTACAATGAATTACAAAAATCTAAAAGCCCCAAATTTATACCTAAGTTTCTACCTCCCCCCCCCTCTCTCTCTCCCCATTCTTCCTTTTTCAAACAAGAATTACGAAAAATTAAAACCTCCCCCCATAACTACCTTCCCACCTCCTTGCCTCCCCAAAAAAACCTTCTCTCTCTCTCTCCCCTCTCTCCCTAACTTAATAGAAAACAACAATTACAAAGACACTTAAAGCCTTCCCTTTCCCTACCTAAACCCTTTCCCAGCCCCCCCCCCTCCCTCTCTCTTCCCCCTTTTCTCTCTCTCTCCCTACCCGCTCCCATCCTTTTCCTTTCAAGGGGAAATTTAAGATTTAAATTTATTAAATACCCCTTTTCCCCCAAATCCCCCCATTTTTTCTTATTTTTCCCCCCCAAAAAAAGGGAAAATTTAAAAAATTTAAAAAAAAATTTTTTTCCCCATGTTCACCCAGTTCCCTTCTTTTTTTCTCCCCAAAATTTTTTTACCAAAAAAATTAAAAATTTAAAAGTTCCCCAATTTTTTTTTCCCCCCTTTATTTTAAACCCTTTTTTCCCCCTTCCCACCCTTTTTAAAAAAAGATAAAAAAAGCCTCCAAAAATTACCACCAGTTTTCCCTTTTAAACCCCTTTTTAGTCCCCCCTTTAACCAAAATTTTTAAAAAAACTAATAGCCTAATTCTCCTAAGTTTTTTCCTCCCTCCCCCTCTCTCTCCCTATTTTTCCCTTTTTAACAAAAAATTTCAAATATTAAAAATTTTTCCCCCTACCTACCTTCCTACCCCCTTTTTTCCCCCTCATCCCTCTCTCTCTCTCTCTCTCTCTTCCCCCCACCTTAATGAAAACAAAAAGAAAAAAAATAAAAGCCTCTTCCATACCTACCTTCCCAGCCCCCCCCCCCTCTCTCCCTATCTCTCCTTCTTCCAACAAAATTACGAAGATATTTATAAAAGGGGGTCCTACCTTCCTTCCTACCCTTCCCTCCATTCATCCCCTCTCTCCCTTTTTCCCCCTCCTTGCAAAGGGGGCCCCCTTTCAAAGATACTAAATGCCTCCAAATATCTATCATCCTAGCTCCTCCATTCCCCTTGTCCCCCCCCTAGCTTCCAGAATAACAAAAAAACTAAAAGCCTAATTCATACCTGGTATTACCTGTCCCTTTCTCTCTCTCCCAATCTCTCCCTTTTTACCAACAAGTTACGAAGATATTGAAAGCCTCCTCCGTACCTTCCTATGTCCTTTTCCCCCCCCTTTATCCCCCCTTTTTTTTCTCTACCTTCCTATAGGCAACAATTACAAAGATACTAAAAACCCCCCCTACCTACCTTCCCACCTCCCCCCTCACTGCCTTCCTTCCTACCTCCCTTCCCTCCCCCACATCCCCCCCTCTTTCTCTACCTTCCTATAGAAAACAATTAACAAGATACTAAAAAAAAAACCCCTTACCTACCTTCGTACCCCCCTTTCCCCTGTGTGTCTCTTTTTCCCCCCCCCCGCTCCCTTTTCCCTTTTTTATCGTCAAGAATTCCCAAAATAGCAAATGCCTCCCCAAAAAAACTACCATTCTAGCTCCCTCCATCTATCATTACGTTTATCCCTACAACCCCAAAAAAAAAAATAATACTAAAAAAATTATTCATATCTATGTTCCTACCCCCTTCCCCCCCTTTTTTCTCTCTCTCCCTATCTCTCCTTCTTCCAAAAAAAAATTTCGAAGATATTAAAAGCCTCCTCCATACCTACCTTCCTACCCTCCTTGCCTCCCCCCCTTTTTTTCTCCATACCTTTTAAAAAAAAAAAACAATTATAAAAACACTAAAAGCCCCCTTTCCCTACCTACCTTCCCACTTCCATCCCTATCTCTCCCCTTCCTTCCTCCCAATTAAAAAAATTTCCAAAAAACCCTTTTCCCTCCTACCTTCCGCCCCTCCCCCCATCTCTCTCCCCCACCCCGCCCCCCCTTCCTATCGGCAAAAATTTCAAAGATACTAAATGCCTCCTAAAATCTTCCATCCCAGCTCCCTCCATCTTTTCCCCACCTACCTCCCTATCCCCAAGAATTACAAAAAAACCTATGTTCTTTTAAAAAACCCCCCCTATTTTCTCCCCCATTTTCCTTCAACCAACAAAATTACGAAGACATTTTGGGCCCCTCCGTACCTTCCTTCCTACCTCCTTCCCTCCCTTCATTTTTTCCCCTCTCTCTCTCTCTCTCTCTACCTTCCGTAGAAAACAATTACTAAGATACTTAAAGTCTCCTCATTACCTACTTTTCGTACCTCCCTCCCCTTTTTTCTTCTCTCTTTCACGCTTTCCCTTTCCCTTCCCCATCGTCAAAAAACCAAAGATACTAAATGCCCCCCAAATATCTATCATCCTAGCCCCCCCTCCCATCCTTTTTTCCCTACCTCGCCCCCCCCCTTCCTATCGGCAAGAAATCCAAAAAATACTAAAAGCCTCCCAAATATCTTAACCTAGCTCCCCCCCTCTCTCCTTACGTCCCTTTTTTTACCAGAATTACAAAAAAAATAAAAGCCTAATTCATACCTATGTTATTAACCCCCGTCCCCCCCTCTCCCAACCCCCCTTCACCAACAAGAATTTCGAAGATATTGAAAGCCCCCCTTCCCCCCTACCTTCTTCCCCCCCCCGCATCCCTCTTTTCACTTCCTACCTTCCCCCAGGGGGCAATTTCAAAATACTAAAACCCCCCCCAATACCTCCTTCCCCCCTCCCTCCCCCACTGCCTTCCCCTTTCCCCCCCCCCCCCTTCCCCCCCCCCTCCCTCTCTTTTCTCTTCTCTCTCTCTCTCTCTCTCTCTCTCTCTCTCTCTCTCTACCTTCCTATAAAAACAATACAAAGATACCCAAAGTCTCCTCCTTACCTACCTTCGTACCCCCCTTTCCCCTGTGTGTTTTTTCCCCACCCGCTCCCCCCTTTCCCATCGTCAATAATTCCAAAGATACTAAATGCCTTAAATATCTATCATCCTAGCTCCCTCCCCCTCCTTACGTCCCTCCCCAGCTACCAAATTAAAAAAATACTAAAAGCCTAAACCCCAAATTTCTACCTCCCCCCCCCTCTCTCCCCCCATTCTCCTTTTTTACCAACAAGAATTACGAAACATTAAAAGCCTCCTCCATACCTACCTTCCCCCCCTTTCCTCCCATCATCCCCCCTTTTTTTCTCTCTCCCTACCTTTTAAAAAAAAACAACAATTAGAAAACACTAAAAAACCTTTTTCCATACCTACTTTCCCACCCCCTCCCCATCTCTCCCCCCTTCCTAAAAAAAATTAGAAAGATAAAAAAGTCTTCCATACCTACCTTCCTAGCTCCCTCCCCCTCTCTCCCCCATACCTCGTTCCCGTCCTTTTCCTTTTCGGCAAGAATTTTTAAAAAAACTAAATGCCTCCCCAAAAATCTTCCATCCTAGCTCCCAAATTTTTCCCCCCACCCCCCCAGCTACAAGAATTACAAAAATACTAAAGCCCCCCCAAATCCCCCCTTTCCCCCTCCCCTCCCTCTCACTATCTTCCACTACCAACAAGAATTACGAAGATTTTAAAAGCCTCCCCCATACCTTCCTCCTTGCCTCCCCTCATTCCTTTTTTTTTTTTTTCCCCCCCCCCCCCCCCCCCCCTCTCTCTCCCTCTCTCTCCCCCCCCCTTTAAAAGAAAAAAAAAATTAGAAAAACACTAAAAACCCCCTTTTCCCTACCTACCTTACTACCCCCCCCTTTTTTCTCTCTCTCTCCCTACCTTAATAATAAACATTAATTAGAAAAACATAAAAAACCTCTTCCATACCTTTCTTTCCCACCTCCCCCCCTATTTTTTCCCTTCCTTCCTAAAGCAAAATTACAAAAAATACTAAAAGCCCTTTTCCCTACCTACCTTACTACCTCCTTTTTCCTCTCTCTCTCTCCTACCCCCCCCCGTCCTTCCTATCGGGGAAAATTGCAAAAAATACTAAATGCCTCCTAAATATCTGTCATCCCAGCTCACCCATCCCCCCTACCTCCTCCCCAGCTACAAGAATTACAAAAAAAATTAAAGCCTAATTATACCTATGTTCCTACCTTTAGTCCCCCCCTCTCTCTCCCCCCATCTCCTTTTACCAACAAGAATTACGAAGATATTGAAAGCCTTCGGTACCCCTTCCTTTTCCTTTCCCTTTCCCCCCCCCCCTTTCCCCCCCTTCCTTTTCCCCCCTTTTTTCTTTTTTTTTTCTTTTTTCCTTTTTTTTATTTTTATTTAAAACCGAAGTACAAAAAGCTTTAGTCAATATATACCAATCAATAACCAAAAACTACAAAGGACCACCAAACCTGGCAATGCCCAATCTACCTTTTTCAAAAAAATTTTAAAAAAATGCTTAAAACTTCTTATATTTAACACTATATTACACACAAGAGGCCCATTTTTTTTTTGTCGATATTATATACTGCTAAAATATATTAAAAAAAAGAAAAAAATTTAAATTTCATTACTCCCCCAACCTAAGAATATTCAAACAAAAAATTAAAAATACATATACAAAATTTTGAAACAAACCTAACAATGACAGTCCTCAATCCAATTGTATGACAAAATACCATTATAACAACACATATGATCACCATGTCCATCTCATTTTGAAAACTATGATATGATACATTAATTAAACAAGGCAAAATAAATGACAATCATCGATCAACAATTAAAACTTTAAACCCTAAAATGAATATCCCAAATAGGTAACCTATATTACACAGTGAATTACAGACACAAAAAAAAAATACCCCCAAATTCTATACATATAAAAAAGTTATAGTACAACTACATGGTATCCCCCAATTATTATTCACGCAATAACTTTACTACTTTAAAATTATTTGTCATTAAAAGACTTAGAACGACTTTTTTTAAACCCCCAAGGTATCAAATTTTCCTTTAAAAACCCGTTGATAAGTATGCAACACAGTATTTTATAATACATACACCATATGAACAACCCCATTCATAACCCCAAAGGTTTTTAACATTAATAATGGTCGCTTTATACCTTAATTGTCAATATCCTTATAAGGTATTTAAGGTGTTGAGGACCAACCAGAAACCCACCCCGCCTTTTTCCCCCTTACCAGTCCATCAAAAAAAAAATTTCAAAGAAAAGGGAACTCCCCCTCCACCCCCAAAAAAAAATCACCTCCCCCTTTCCCCCCCTTTTTCCCAACCTGCCAAAATCAGAGCCTTCCCCCCCCCCCCTCCCCCCACAACCCCGGAAAAAATTAACGAAATTTTCCCAACAAAAAAAATTTTAAGGAAAACATTTCCCTAAAAAAGGGGGGGTTTGGGCCTTTTTCAAAAAAAACTGCCCAAATCCTTTTGACCCCAATTTCCCTTTTTGCCCCAAAAAATAACCCCCCCTTTTCACCCCTTAAAAAAACCCCAAAAATTTTAACACCCCCCCCCTCCCTTTTAAAAAAAACCCCCCCCCAAAAAACCCCCCTTGAAAAGGCCCTATTAACTTCCCCCCCCCCCCCTGTTAAACAAAAAACAATCCCCATTAAAAAACCTTTTAACCCCCAAAAAGTTTCGTCTTGATGCCAAGATGCCCTTGAGAAACCATCCCTGTTTCCCTTACCCTTGGGGTACCCCTTTAATTTTACCCCCCAAAAAACCCTTTCCAACATACAAAGGATAAACCCCCCCCCTTTTCCCCCCCCCCCCTCCCCAACCATCCAAACGCTAACCCGACTCTTCCCCGGGGCCCACATTACCAATAACCCTTTAAAATCGCCTCAAAAATTTTAATCCTTCCCCCACCACCTCCCCCTTTCATCACTAACCCCACTCATCCCCCTTTTCCCCCCCCCTCAGATATTCATGCCCCCAAAACACTGCCTCACCTCAAGGGGACCAACCCCGCCCCCCCCCCCCCCTGTTTCCCCACCTCCCTAAAAATCCAATGTCTCCCTTCCCCCCAAAAAACTTAAACACACAGTGCAACAACAGTCTCCCTCAACCTCTAAAGATACACCCCAAGAAACCACAATTTACTGTACACTAAAACATTAATGACTACTGCCCTTTGAAAAAGTAAACCCCCTATACCCCATCCCTTATCCTATCTATCCTCATCCCCCACCATTCTCAATTTCCTCTAGCTACCAAAGGATCTGCACTAAACACATCCCCATATCTTGATAGTCCCACACAATTCCATCCCCCTCTTCCCCAACTCCCCCCCCCCCAATTCCCCCCCCCCAATAATTTAGTTTTTTTCCCAAACACCCCATCCCGTCGCCCTCCCAAACCACAAAACCCATAATCATACACAGATGCGCTCTGTTTAACCCAACCTGTATTATCATCAGTAAAAAAACCCCCCCAACCCCTCCGCCCCCCTCACCTCATCACAATCCCTCCTCTCCACCAACCTATAGAATGGATCCTGCAAGCAGGCAAAAAAATCTGCGACAGTGGAAAACCCCTCCCGCAGCCCCCTTTTCCATCTCCATCGCTCTTCCCACACTTCCATTAATTTGCACCCAAAACCTCCCTCATAAAAAGTGAACCCAACGTACCACCACCCCCCAAACCCTTGCCTCCTCAATATCTCCAATATTCTCTATAAACTGCTTTATATGCCTTTATATGTTCTGATACTCATACCAGGCACCCCCAATTGCCCCTCATGCAAATTCCCTAAACCTCGTTTAATCATAGAAGAATTTTTAAAAGCTATACCCCAATAACCCTTTAACCCTGCAGGATGCTCCCTTTTCGACACTAATATACCCCCCCCGTCCTCATAGAGTCCCCATTAACCCCCCTTTCAACTCATTTACCACCGCACAAGTATCCTTTAAAACCTGCCAATGTTTCACGTAAATCCCCAGGAAACCCATTTATTCCCGGCAATTTCCCTAACCTCAAACCCCTCACTGTTTCCCCATACCTCCCCCTTTGAAATCTCCTCCTCTAATACCTTCCTATCATTCCCCCCCAAAAGCCCCCCAAAATTTTCCCTCAAATTCCTCCCCCTCTCCACCTCATCCACATCCCCTTTGCATACTTCTCACAAAACCCAAAACTCTGCATACCCCCCCCACGTCATACCCCCACACCCTCTTCGACCTTCAAAGATGATATCAACATGCTGCTTCTTTTTTTTTGGAAATTCCTCAATAGAGAGATAGGAGAGAGATGAGAGGGACTGACGTGGAACATAGGTATGAATTACGCTTAAGTATTTTTGTAATTCTTGTAGTTAGGGAGGTAGGTAGGGAGACATGGAGGGGGCTATAATGGAAGATATTTAGGAGGCATTTAGTATCTTTGCAATTCTTGCCTATAGTAAGGATGGGAGCGAAAGAGGAAAAGAGAGAGAGGGAGGGAGCTAGGAAGGTAGGTATGGAAGAGTTTAGTATCTTTTTAATTTTTGCTTGTAGGAAGGAAGGGAGAGAGATAGGGAGGGGGGTGGGAAGGGAGGTAGGAAGAGGCTTTTAGTGTTTTCCTTTGTTGTTTTTATTAAGGTAGGGATAGAGAGAGAGAGAGAGAGAGAGAGAGAGAGAGAGAGAGAGAGGGATGATGGGAGGCAAGAAGGAGGGAAATGGAGGAGGACTTTTTAAAATCTTCTAATTCTTGTTGGTAGAAGGGAGATAGGAGGAGAGAAGGAGGGAGGTAGAAACAAAGAAATTTGGCTTTATATTTTTATAATTCTGGTAGCTAGGGAGGAGGGAAGGGGAAACTGAATGACCAGTATGGTAGATATTTAGGAGGTATTTAGTATCTTTGAATAGTTCTCTAGTTGCTATATCACGGGAGGGGGGAGAGAGGGATGAATGGAGGGAAGGAGGTAGGAAGGAAGGGGGAGGAGGCTTTAAATATCTTCGTAATTTTGTTGGTAGAAGGGAGACTGGGAGAGAGATTGAGAGGACGAGGTAGGAACATAGGTATGAATTAGGCTTAAGTTTTTTTGTAATTTTTTTAGCTAGGGACTAGGTAGGGAGAGATGGAGGAGCTAGGATGGAAGATATTTAAAAGGAAATTAGGGGCTTTGCAATTCAGACGATAGGAAGGAAGGGAGCGAGGGGGGGGAAAAGAGAGAGAGAGAGGGGAGGGAGCTAGAAAAGGGAAAGGGAGGAAGAGGATTTTAGTATATTTGTAATTGTTGTCTAAGAAAGGAAAAAAGAGATTTAGGATGAATTTTGGGAAGGAGGTAGGAAGGAAGGTACAGGAGGCTTTTAATATCTTCAATTCTTGTTGGAGAAGGAGAGATAGGGAGACAGAGGAGAAGGACTGAGGTAGGAACATAGGTATGAATTGGCTTTTAGTATTTTGTAATTCTGGAGTGGGGGGGGACGTAAGGTGAGATGGAAGGAGTTAGGATGATAATTTTAGGAGGGTTTTGTATCTTTAATTCTTGACAAAGGGAAAGGGAAGGGAGGAGGGAGGGAGAGAGAGGGGAGAGGTAGGAAGTAGGAAGGGAGGTATGGAAGAGGCTTTTGTATCTTTTTAATTGTTGTTGTAAAGGGGGGAGAGATAGGGAGGGAGTGGGAAGGTAGGTAGGAAGAGGCTTTTAGTGTTTTCAATTTTTTTTTTATTAAAGGAGGGGAGAGAGAGAGAGATAAAAGAGAGATGATGGGGGGCAAGGAGGTAGGGGTAAGTATGGAGGAGGGTTTTAATATCTTTGTTATTCTTGTTGGTAGAAGGAGAGATAGGGAGAGAGAGAGAGGAGGGAGTTAGAAACTAGGTACGAATTAGGCTTTTAGTATTTTGTATTGGTTGCTAGGAGGGACGTAATGAGAGATGGAGGGAGCAAAGATGGTAGATATTTAGGAGGCATTTAGTATCTTTGTAATAGTTGTCTATAGCAAGGTAGGGAGAAAGAGAGGAGGGATGAATGGAGGGAAGCAGGTAGGAAGGAATGTACGGAGGAGGCTTTAAATATCTTCGTAATTCTTGTAGGTAGAAAGAGAGATAGGAGAGAGAGAGAGGGACTGAGGTAGGAACATACGTATGAATAAGGCTTTAAGTATTTTTTTAATTCATGTAGCTAGGGAGGTAGGTAGGGAGAGATGGAGGAGCTAGGATGGAAGATATTTAGGAGGCATTAGTATCTTTGCAATTCTTGCCGAAAGGAAGGACGGGCGAGGTAGGGAGAGAGAGAGAGAGAGGGAGGAGCTAGAAGGAAGGTATGGAAGAGGATTTTAGTATCATTGTAATTGTTGGTAGGAAGGAAGGATGATATAGGGAGGAGGTGGGAAGGTAGGTATGAAGAGGCTTGTAGTGTTTATCTAATTGTTGTTTTCTATTATGGAAAGGAGAGAGGAGAGAGAGAGAGAGAGAGAGAGGAGAGAGAGAGAAGAGAGAGAGATAGAGAGAGAGACGAAGAGAGAGTAGAGAAGAGAGAGAGATGGAGGAGAGCATATGATGATAGAAGGTAGGAGGAGGGGAAATCTTCGTAATTCTTGTTGGTGGAGAAGGAGAGAGAGAGAGATAGAGAGAGAGAAGAGAGGAGAGAGAGAGAGGGAGGAGAGGGGTAGAAAGTATTAGGCTTTTAGTATTTTGTAATTTTGTGAATCCACCCTTCCCTCTCCCGAATTCTATCTCTTCTCTAGTAAGTTTTCTGACCACCTGTTGTTGAATTAATTTAATTTATATTTGTACTGCTGCCTGCCTCTTAATGTTGCTTCTTCTAACTAGTGCCTCCCTCCCTCTGTCTTTCAATCTGTTAATTAATTATGCAGACTCTCTCTCTCTCCCTGACTGCTGCCTCTTTCTGTCTCCTCATTAAAATACAACCAAGATTTTTAAGTTACACTCTAAAATTACCTCGAAGGATAACTGCCTCTTATTATACACTACAGAAATATTACTATATTGGAAACAAAACTTGAAATTAATATCTAAATATGTTTATAAACTAAAAATTAGTCTATGCCATGAAAAAACACCACATAATCACAAGAGCAAGAAGAATAACAACAAAATGATATTTCATGATCAGTACAATACATTTAAAAATGGCGCTGGCAGCGAGGGCATGGGGGTCCAGGACCTCCACCATCAACCCTCCTCCCTCCTTCACTCTCTTTATATTCAATCTTACCTGAGTTAATTAATTAAATGACTGTTGTTGTTACTGTAAGTGAGCCAAGCACTAAGTGAGAGTGAGACAGATAAAGGAGAATGTATAGTGACTAAGATAGGGAGGGAGGAAGGTAAGGAGAAAGAGAATAAGGGAGGAGACCATAGATACACACAAACTTTAAAGATTTAAGGAAAGTTTTGCTTAATACTAGTGCCCGGCAATATTGTCGGCACATGTGAATAATCTTGTCTCTCTTTTCTATGTTCACAGGTTCGAGTCTCCGATCCCGGGATTAACAAGTATGTATGTATGTATGTTTTTACTATGAAGGTGTTTGATAATATTTTATGCAAATTAATCTAAGTCCTACATCAAGTTAGGTTTCATAAAAATGTAGTTATAACCTGGTGCATAAGAGATAGCTTCTTAGTGTTACTCACACCTATATAGGTAGGAAGGGTAGGTAGGACACGAGTATTCTCCTTTTTCTTGAAAGTCTTTTAGGTAGAAAGGTAGGGGAGAGAGAAGGATGGGAGTGGGAAGGTAGATATGGAGGATTCTTTAGTATCTTTGTAATTGTTGTCTATAGGAAGGAAGGCAGAGAGGGAGGGAGGTGGGAAGGTAGGTATAGGAGGAGGCTTTTAGTATCTTTGTAATAGTTGTCTATAGGAAGTTTGAAGGAGTGATAGGGAGAGAGAGAGGGACTGAGGTAGGAACATAGGTACGATTAGGCTTTAGTATTTTTGTAATTCTGGTAGCTAGGGAGGGACGTAAGGAGAGATGGAGGAGCTAGGATGGAAGATATTTAGGATGCATTTAGTATCTTTGGAATTCATGACGATAGGAAGGAAGGAGCGAGGTAGGAGAGAGACAGACAGAAGGGAGGTAGAAGGTAGGTAAGGAGGTGACTTTTAGTATCTTTGTAATTGTTTTCTATAGCAAGGGTTAGAGAGAGAGGGATATAGGGAGGGAAGGAGGTAAGAAGGAAGGCAGAGAGGGAGGGAGGAGGAAGGTAGGTATGGAGGAGTCTTTTAGAATCTTTGTAATTGTTGTCTATAGGAAGGTAGAGAGGAGAGAGAGATGAAGGGAGGGAAGGAGGTAGGAAGGAAGGTACGGAGGAGGCTTTCAATATCTTCGTAATTCTTGTTGGTAGAAGGAGAGATAGGGAGAGAGAGAGGGACTGAGGTAGGAATATAGACATGAATTAGAGCTTTTAGTATTTTGTAGTTTTGGTAGCTGGGGAGGTACGTAAGGAGAGATGGAGGGAGCTAGGATGGTAGATATTTAGGAGACATTTAGTATCCTTGGAATTCTTGACGATAGGAAGGAAGAAGCGAGGTAGGAGAGAGACAGACAGAGGGAGGGAGGTACGAAGGTAGGTAAGGAGGAGACTTTTAGTATCTTTGTAATTGTTATCTAGAGGAAGGTAGAGGAGAAGAGAGAGAGAGGGATGTAGAAGGGAAGGAGGGAGGTGGTAAGGTAGGTATGAAGGAGGCTTCTAGTATCTTTGTAATTGTTGTCTATAGGAAGGTAGAGAGAGAGAGAGAGGGATGAAGTGAGGAAGGAGGTAGGAAGGAAGGTATGAGGAGGCTTTCAATAACTTCGTAATTCTTGTTGGAAGAAGAGAATAGGGAGAGAGAGAGAGAGGGACTGAGGTAGGAACTACGTATGAATTAGGCTTTTAGTGGTCAGTCCCATGACTTGATGGCCGAGGCGGTCAGTCCCCTGACTTGACGGCAGAGGTGGTCAGTCCCAGGCCTTACCGGGGTTGTACCCATGCAGTACTGTCCACTAGTGTTAAGTACTTGCCACCAGTACTTCGATGTGCTTGCCAAGTTGTGGTTGCTGAGGGGCGAGACTCAGCTCCTGGGCCATATCTCTGGAGCGAGTTTAAAAATAAGCTAGGGACTGTGTAAGTGTACAAACATACATACGCACATAGACATACGGACACATACACACACATACATGCACGGATGCACACACACAGTAATAGGATCAATGATTATTGGATGGTCCCTGACCCTTAAGTCTGGAGTAATATGGTCTACCTGGAGTTTACCTGGAGAGGATTTCTGGGGTCAAGGCTCCGCGGCTTGGTCTGAGACCAGACCTCATGGTGAATCAGGGTCTGATCAACCAGGCTGTTACTGCCGGCAGCACGCAAACTGACGTACGAATCACAGCTCGGAAGGTTAGGTATTGAACTTAGGTGCCTGCCCAGTGCCTTCTTGAAGACAGCCAGGGTCTATTGGTAATCCCTCTAATGAATGCTGGGAGGCAGTTGAACAGTCTTGGGCCCCGGACACTTATGGCGCCCCTGCTTTTCATCGGGGAATGTTGCATCTCCTGCCATGTCTTTTGCTTTCATAGGAGTGATTTTCGTGTGCAGGTTTGGTACTAATCCCTACCAGACCTTCCAAGTGTATATTATCATGTAACACTCTCGCCTGCATTCCAGGAATACAGATCAAGGACGTTCAACCGTTCCCAGTAATTAAGGTGCTTTATCGTACTTATGTGTGCTGTGAAAGTTCTTTGTACACTCTCCAGGTCAGCAATGTCGCCAGCCTTGAAGGGCCGTTAGTGTACAGCAGTATTCCAGCCTAGGAGAACAAGTGATTTGAAGAGTGTCATCGCGGGCTTTGCGTCCCTAGTTTTGAAGGTTCTCATTATCCATCCTATCATTTTCCTAGCCGATGGTAGATACATTGTTGTGGTCTAGTAAAGTCTCTCAGAGTAGGAGATTTACCTGCCTGGTCAGACCTGAGTCAGATTTCCTGGTCAGACCTGACTGAGTCAGTGTGTCTTACTGGTCAGACCTACATCAGTAGCTTCAAGAATCAGTCATACATCAGTATCATAAAGAAACAGTCATACGTCAGTATCATCAAGAATCAATCATATGTCAGTATTATCAAGAATCAATCATACGTCAGAATCATCAAGAATCAGTCATACGTCAGTATCATCAAGAATCCTCGTATGTCGTATCCAAGAATCAATCATACGTCATATCATCAAGAATCAGTTATAAGTCAATCATCAAGTGTGACAGCCTTGTCTGTGGTCATGCTGTCCCTGACATATGTAAGCTGTAAGCCTACAGTGCTAGTTTCCATAGTTTCTGCCAGAGGGCAGGCCTGGTAGGCGTACCCACGTCAGCCAGACCCGCCCTGGCCCTCCCCACTTGGCGGCCAGGCATCACTCAGACAACAAGGCCTAACTCATCTCTCCCTCGCAGGCATGGCCCACCCGGGCCATGGCCCTCACACCTGTGTACCTCGCACTTATACAAATAAAGTAGAAGCCTCTAAGCCTTTATCATTTCATCCACCGCCTCCATGAACACCACAACAACAACTATAAACAAAATGGTGGAAGAGGTGGTCGCAGCTGATGTGTTTGCCATGCGGAAGGAAGGAAGAGGAATGAAGTTTGTCTTCACTTCATCAGCCTACACAAGAAGCATCTGTGTCTCAACGAGTTATCCTGATGTCGTGTCTGCAAATCTCAGCATCCAGACACAGGTACAAGCAGGATCCAGGCCGAAATTTGCCTAATTCTCTGATAAATGGCGTCACTGACTCAGCACAGCGTCCCATGCTGTTTCTCAGTCACGTGCTCAGCCTTGCCAGCATGTTCTGTTGTTGTTTTCAGCTCAGCACTGCTATCACCCAAATCAGAGGTGAGTTTGTGGTGATTCCAGCGTCCTTTTGAGCGTGTTTTCCTCGTGTGGTGTATGGGTGGAGGGGGAAAAGCCGGGTTTCTCGCCTCTCACTCAAACACTCACGCTCGCCTCATTCCACTCACCACTGCCCCCCCTCTCTGCTGTTTTCTGTGAATTTCCTTGTGAATTCTTGCCAGAACTGTGTATCCGAGTGTCGAGGCCACTTGAAGCCACGTGTGACCAAGCCACGTGGGATGATCCCAAACCAGTGGATCCCGCCACATGGATCATCAAACCAGTGGATCAGCAAGCCCGTGGGGTGTGACCACGCCATGGGGTTAAGCCAATCCCAAGCCACGCTGTGGTCTGCGCCTGCATCAACCCATGATGTCACCGAGCTGCTGACGTCACTCACGATGCTGCCGACTCCCGACGTCACTCGCGATGTCACCCCATGACATCCGTCACAAAGTCACTCCCCGATGTCACCCTATTTACATCCATCACAACGTCACTCCATGACGTCACAGAGTGTTCTAGGGTTTCACAGTGATCATTTTATTTTCATTATTTTCAAGAAGTTTGAGAGAAGATATAAGTCGAGTGTTCATTAATTCCTCCAGTCAGTATTCTCACGTGTTTGAGTATTCTTGTGTCGATTTTACACTATAAGCTTGTTGTTCCCATGTGCAGTATGTGTGCAGTTTCTCGTGTGTCCTATGTGGGACCTGTGTGTTACTTTGTCACTCGGTGTGACCGCGCCCTGCGCATTTACAACTGACATTTGTCAGTCCAGGCATCAGTTACGGCATTCGGCACCTTGTAAGAAAGCTCTTATTTTTCCCTCGTTGATGCCTTTGCTGAATCGTACCCGCGATGATTCCCCCTTGAGAACCGTTCCACTTCACCTCCTAGACCGTCAGTCCAGTTTTGCAGATGACCAGTCTGGGGACGCTTACACTGCCCTCTGCTGTACCTACTGTCAGAGAGACACTCGTCAAGCCAAAGTTAAGCCTGTCGGCAGGCACTTCAGCCTTTGTCTTAGCTTCTGTGAGCAGCCTGCACAAAGTTGATGTCACTTTGACTGCTAGCCCACTCACTGCAGTATGGTGTATACTGTTACGACCTCAAGATGTTTCGTCGAGTCGTCCCTGTCACGACTCACTTCACACTCGCCAGCACCGACAGTACCAGTCGAGGAATGTCCTCCTGAGTCCTGCCCAGTTGCATCTACTGACGACGCCTCACTCAAGGGCACCAGCAGGTTGTCCCCAGGTTGAGTGAACCCTGCAGCGACTACCACAATGTCTGCTTCACCTCCGTACCGTATGTGACATAACGTCCCTGTTATGACACAGCTCAGCTGCAAGCTATGTCTCCCGTGTTGCAGTATGTGTCCAGACACAGGAAGGCGTGCAGTGCTGCATCGATGCTCACTGCCTTAGACCACGAAGCACACCTTTTTTTCTTCCCTCTCTGGAGGAAGTTTTTTTTTCCATATGTTTATGTATATATGTATTTTTCTTTTGTGTTCTGTGAACCCGTTCTTGCGAGACAGACCGAGTTTTTACTGCGATTCATGGTTGGGTCGACCATAGGAGCTTGGCCGAGCGATGTAACAGCCTTGCTGTCTGCATAGACAACCATGCTGTCTGCATAGACAGCCATGCTGTCTGCCTCATGAGCATATGTAAGCTGTAAGCCTACAGTGCTAGTTTCCATAGTTTCCGCCAGATGGCAGGCCTGGTAGGCGTACCCACATCACCAGACCTGCCCTGGCCTCTCTCACTTGGCGCGGGCATCGCTCAGACAACAAGGCCTAACTCCTCTCTCCCTTGCAAGGCATGGCCACCGGGCCATGGCCACTAACACACCTGTGTACCTCGCACTTTATACAAATAAAGTAGAAGCCTACGAAGCCTTTATCATTGCTACCTCGCTCTGCAAGAAGGCGACACAATAATCATTGTAAACACAAGAATCAGTCATACGTCAGTATCATAAGAATCAGTCATCCGTATCATCAGAATCAGTCATACGTCAGTATCATCAAGAATCAGTCATACGTGAGTATCATCAGAATCGTCATAGTCAGTATCGTCAAGAATCTGTCGTACGTCAGTATCATCAAAATCAGTCATACATCAGTATCGTCAAGAATCAGTCGTATGTCAGTATCATCAAGAATCAGTCATACGTCAGTATCATCAAAGTCAGTCATACGTCAGTATCATCAAGAATCAGTAATGCGTCAGTATCATCAAGAATCAGTCATACGTCCGTATCGTCAAGAATCTGTCGTACGTCAGTATCGTCAAGAATCAGTCATACATCAGTATCATTAAGATCAGTCATACGTCAGTAGTATCAAGAATCAGTCATCGTCAGTATCATCAAAATCAGTCATACGTCAGTATCATCAAGAATCAGTCATACGTCAGTATCATCAAGAATCAGTCATACGTCAGAATCATCATCTGGCTTCACATTCATATATTTTAACTCATAAATAATACACGAGGCTCCACGACCTTTGTCTTAACATTTCTCATTACATTAATTGTGTATAAGTTAATGATTAAGACAAGTGTCTATTGTCTTTATTGAGGATAAATTTCAGTATTACCCTGAGAATAAGCTCATGCACTGTACAAAGTAGGTTAATGGGTTTAAAGACTATTGACTACCTGAAGGTCATTTTAGGCTGTATGCCGGGTTTCTTATCACCAGTCATGAATAATATACCTAAAATGGGTATTAAACTCCCATTCTCTCTATATAACAGTGAGAAATATACCTCTTGGTGATATATCGTACATAGATTAAACTGTCAACTGTTACCTGAAGGTAAACAAAACACCCTTAAATTCAGGGTGTCTATCAGTATTATTATGTTGCAATCGTAGGCGGCCCCGGTTTGGTATCCCCGTCGTTGCCGAAACTTATTTTATATTATGTCTATAGTAAACAATAATTTCGCCACACAGGGTAACCTCAGTCCATACTAAGAAGAATCTTGAAGAACGGAGGAGTCTGAGGTAATCAGTCCCTCAGCCTTAGTCGATAGTCAGTCCATCAATCTTGAAAAAATTTCAGCATACAATTGAAAAAAGTAAATATCCGTAGGCAGGAAGGTGCAGCGGTCGTGGGGTGTCACACTTGCCTAACCCTTGGGCACGACCTACTTCCAATTGGTCAAGTGTGCCCACCTCGACTGCTGCCCTCTCCTGCCTCGGTATATGCTTACTTTCCCCTTTCCCATTTGCATTCTTTTCAAGATTGAATATTTTATCGACAAAGCGAGGGTTTTTACAAATTCCTGTTCTTCCGGGGTTTTCCCTTTATGGACTGATGGCACTGTTGGCGAACATTACAATGGCAAGTGTTGCATGGCCCTTTTTTCAAAATGTACAAGTTCGTGAAGCCCTTTCAAGTTGTGAATTTTATAATAAAGCGCTAAACGTGAATTATTATTATAATCAAAAGAAGCGCTAAACGTGAATTATTATTATAATCAAAAGAAGCGCTAAACGTGAAGCACTGTCAAGTTACCTGAAGCACTGTACAAGTTATGGATACTGTACAAGTTACCTGAAGCACTCTACAAGTTACCTGAAGCAATGTAAGGTTATCTGAAGCACTGTACAAGATATTGAAGCTCTGTAAAGTTACCGGCCTGTACAAGTTACCTGAAGCACTGTACAAAATTACTTGAAGCTCTGTACAAGTTACCAAGCCTCTACAAGTTACCTGAAGCAATTACAAATTACCTGAAACACTTTTAAAAATACTTGAAGCTCTGTACAAGTTACCTGAAGCACTGACAAGTTACCGGACTTCCAATTTGAAGCTCTGTACAAGTTACCTGAAGCACATAAGTTACTTGAGGGACTGTACAATTTAATTAAAAGTACAAGTTACCTGAAGCACTGTGCAAGTTACCGAAGCTCTGTACAAGTTACGAAGCACTGCAATTCGTTAAGCACAACAAGTTGTGATGCGCTGTAAAAGTTATGTTAAGCACTGAACAAGTTACTTGAAGCACTGTACAAGTTACGTGAAGCACTGTAAATTATTGAAGCATTGACAAGTCCAGGAAGCACTCCAAGTTACCTGAATCACTGTAAAAAGTTACTTGAAACACTGTAAAAACTTGAAACACTGTGCAAGTTAACTAAGCCTTTAAAAGTTACTTTGAAGCACTGCACAAGTTACCTGAAGCACTGTGCAATTCTTGAAACACTGTGCAAGTTCCTGAAGCCTTTTTACAAGTTACCGAAGCACTGAACAAGTTCCTGAAGCACTGTAAAAGTTACTTGAAACACTGTCAAGTTCCCCGAATCACTGTACAAGTTACCTGGCCCACAAGTTACCTGAAGCACTGTGGTTACTTGAAACACTGTGCAAGTTACCTGAAGCACTGTACAAGTTACCTGAAGCACTGTACAAGTTACTTTTAAACCTTAACAAGTTACGTGAAGCCTGTAAAAGTTACGTTAAGCACTAAACAAGTTCCTGAAGCCTGTAAAAGTTACTTGAAACACTGTGCAAAGTTACTTGAAGCTCTTACAAGTTACTTGAAGCATGACAAGTTACCTAAACACTGTACAATTCTTGAAGCTCGTACAAGTTACCAAGCACTGTATAAGTTACTTAAGGCACTGTACAATTTAGTTTAAGCACAGTATAAGTTACCTAAGCACTGTGCAAGTTACCTGAAAGCTCTGTACAAGTTACATGAAGCAATGTACAAATTTACCTGAAGCACTGAACAAATTACCGGGAAACACTGTACAAGTTACCTGAAGCATGCCAAGTTACCTGAAGCACTGTAAAGTTACTTGAAACACTGTGCAAGTTCTAAGCACTGTAAAAGTTACGTGGGAAACACTGAACAAGTTACCTGAAGCACTGTAAAAGTTACTTGAAACACTTGCAAGTTACCAAAAACATTACAAGTTACCGGGAAACACTGTTTAAAATTATTTAAGCACTGAACAAGTTACGTGAAGCACTGTAAAAGTTACGTGAACACTAAACAAGTTACCGAAGCACTGTAAAAGTTTTGAAACACTGTGCAAGTTACCTGAAGCACTGTACAAGTTACCTGAAGCACTGAACTAGTTACCTGAACACTGTACAAGTTACCTGAAATACTGTACAAGTTACCTGACCCCTGTACACGTTACCTGAAACTGTAAAAGTTACTTGAAACACTGTGAATTACCAAACTGTACAAGTTACCTGAAGCACAATTCGTTAAGCACTGAACATGTTACGTGATGCACTGTAAAAGTTATGTTAAGCACTGAACAAGTTATTTGAAGCACTGTAAAGTTACGTGGCCTTCAAGTTACTTGAAGCATTGCCGGGGACCTGAAGCACTGTACAAGTTACCTGTTTAATACAATTACCTGAAACACTGTAAAGTTACTTGAAACACTCTGGTTCTGGCCTGTAAAAGTTGCGTGGCACTGAACAAGTTCCTGAAAAGCAAAAGTTCCGAAACACTGTGCAAGTTACCTGAAGCCTTTTTACAAGTTTCCTGAAGCACTGCCAAAATTACCAAGCACTGTAAAGTTACTTGAAACACTGCAAGTTACCTGAAGCACTGTAAATTCCTGAAACACTGTACAAGTTACTTAAGCATAACAGGTTACGTGAACATTAAAAGTTACTGAAAAACACTAAACAAGTTACATGAAGCACTGTAAAAGTTACTTGAAACCTGTGCAAGTTTTAAGCTCTTACAATTATTAAAACTGTACAAGTTACCTGAAGCACTGTACATGTTACTTGAAGCTCTGCAAGTTACCTGAAGCACTGTATAAGTTACTTGAGGCCTGTACAATTTAGTTGAAGCACAGTATAAGTTACCAAACTGTGCAAGTTACCTGAACTCTGTACAAGTTACATGAAGCACTGTACAAGTTATCTGGCAATGAACTTCACCGAACACTGTACAAGTTACCTGAAGCACTGTACAAGTTACCTGACGCACTGTAAAAGTTACTTGAAACACTGTGCAAGTTAACTGAAGCATTAAAAGTTACGTGAAGCACTGAACAAGTTACCTGAAGCATTGTAAAAGTTACTTGAAACACTGTGCAAGTTACCTGAAGCACTGTACAAGTTACCTGAAGCACTGCACAAGTTACCTGAAGCACTGTACAAGTTACTTGAAACACTGTGCAAGTTACCTGAAGCACTGTACAAGTTACCTGAAGCACTGTACAAGTTACGTTAAGCACTGAACAAGTTACGTGATGCACTGTAAAAGTTACGTTAAGCACTGAACAAGTTACTTGAAGCACTGTACAAGTTACGTTAAGCACTGTACAAGTTACCTGAAGCACTGTACAAGTTACCTGATGCACTGTACAAGTTACCTGATGCACTGTAAAAGTTACCTGAAGCACTGTACAAGTTACCTGAAGCACTGTACAAGTTACCTGAAACACTGTACAGGTTACCTGAATCATGATACAAGTTACCTGAAGCACTGTACAAGTTACCTGAAGCACTGTACAAGTTACCTGAAGCACTGTACAAGTTACTTGAAGCACTGTACAGGTTACCTGAAGCACTGTACAAGTTACTTGAAGCACTGTTCAGGTTACCTGAAGCACTGTACAAGTTACCTGAGGCACTGTACAGGTTATGTGAAGGCCGTACAAGTTACGTTAAACACTGTACAAGTTACTTGAAGCATTGTGCAAGTTACCTGAAGCACTGTACAAGTTACCTGATGCACTGTACAAGTCACATGATGTACTGTAAAAGTTATCTGAAGCACTGTACAAGTTTCCTGAAGCACTGTACAAGTTAGCTGAAGCACTGTACAGGTTACCTGAAGCACTGTACAAGTTATCTGAAGCACTGTACAAGTTACTTGAAGTACTGTACAGGTTACCTGAAGCACAGTACAAGTTACTTGAAGTACTGTACAGGTTACCTGAAGCACTGTACAAGTTACCTGAAGCACTGTACAGGTCACCCCAAGCACTGTACAGGTCACCTGTACAGTCCTAGCTGACATCAATGACGTACTACTTGTTATGCTGAGCATTTCCTGCAAATTAGGTCAATTTTGTCCCAGGATGCGATCCACACCAGTCCACTAACACCCAGGTACCCATTTTACTGATGGGTGAACATGGTCAACAGGTGTAAGGAAACACGCCCAATGTTTCCACCAATGCTGGGAATCGAACCCGGACACTCAGCGTGTGAAGCGAGAGATTTGCCTCCCAGGTCACCTCTAACAGTGTACAGGTCACCATCAGGTCGCACCACACACAGACGGAGGCTCCGTTAAAACACAATTATTTTTCAAGACCCATATTCTTAAATTTATGAATATTAATCACATTTCAGAACATTTATTAAAGGAAACGTTTCGCCCGGAGTGGCTTCATCATTTGTAGAACTAATGAAGCCACTCTGGGTGAAACGTTTTCATGAAATGTTGTAAAGTGCAAATAAGTGTCTAAATGTCCTCTTCCGACAGTTTCTATCACCATTCCCTTTACATCATTTATTGTATTATCTCAAACATGATATGTAAGTTGTACATAAATGGTATACACTATCCACAAGATGAAGAATTAGACACATGTGCAACATCAGGGTGTCTTTATTGTAGACGTTTCACCAATCAGTCCCTCAGCTGATCTTTTGTATACAGTTCTTCAGATTATGTCCTTGTATTGTACTGATAAAGCTATTAAATAGCGAAACATCTACAAATAAAGACACCCAGATGTTGTACATGTGTTTAATTCATCATGATTCGTAAGGGTATAAAAAGGAAAATAATAAGCGGTCAGTACACGTTTCCTCCATATAACTCCACGAGTTATGTTTGTCCATACGCATATGAGACGACGCATGTGAGTTGCTACATAATGATGCTGGCTACACTAACACTCCACACACACCTGCCACTCATGTGTGTGTCCGGCGCCGCTGTCGCTATTCCTCAGTATTCGTTACTTAGACGACTGCTGTGTGTCCGGCGCCACTGTCAATGTTCCACAGTATTCGTTACCTGGGACGACTGCTGTGTGTGTCCGGCCGCTGTCACTGTTCCACAGTATTCGTTACCTGGGACGACTGCTGTGTGTGTCCGCGCAGCTGTCACTGTTCCAAATGGTTCGTTAACCTACGAAGCAACTGCTGCTCTAGAGGGTTCGTTAACAACAATTCACTACACTACACAACATAGCGCTACACTACACAACACAGCACTATGCTACACAACACTGCACTACACTACACAACACTTCACTACACTACGCAACATAGCACTACACTACACAACACAACACTACACTATACAACACAGTACTACACAACACAACACTGTACTACACTATGCAACCCAACATAGCACTACACTACACAACACTGCACTACACAACACTGCACTACACTACACAACACTACACAACACTTCAAAACACTGCACTACACAACACTACACTACACAACACTGCACTACTCTACACAACACTGCACTACACTTCACTGCACTGCACTACACCACACAAAACAGCACTACACTATACAACACTACACAAAACTGCACTACACTACAAAACACTGCACTACAACTAGAGAACACTGCACTACACAACACCAATACAGTACAACACAACACTGCACTACACATCACAGCACTACACTACACAACACTGCACTAAACAACACTGCACTACACTTAACAACACTGCACTACACTACACTTCACAACACTACACTGCACTACACAGCACTGCACTACGCTACAAAACACTGCACTACACTACACATCACTACTCTACACAACACTGCACTACACAACACTGCACTGCACTACACAACACTGCACTGCACTACACAACACTGTACTACACTACATTGCACTACACTAAACTACACTACCAAACACTGCACTGCACAACACTACACTACACAACACTGTACTACACTACACAACACTGCACTTCACTACACAACACTGCACTACACTACATTACACTACACTACACTACACAACACTGTACTACTCAACACTACACTACACTACACTACACAGCACTACACTACACAACTCTGCACTACACTACACAACACTGCACTACACTACAGAACACAGCACTTTACTTCACAACACTGTACTACACTTCACAACACTGCACTACACAACACTGCACTACACAACACATAACTACACAACAATACATAACACTGTGCTACACTACACATCACAGCACTACACAACACTGCACTGCACTACACAACACTGTACTACACTACATTGCACTACACTAAACTACACTACCAAACACTGCACTGCACAACACTACACTACACAACACTGTACTACACTACACAACACTGCACTTCACTACACAACACTGCACTACACTACATTACACTACACTACACTACACAACACTGTACTACACTACACAACACTGCACTACACAACAATGCACTACACAACATTACACTACACAAAAATGCACTACACTACACAACAATACACTACACAATACTGTAATACACTACAAAACACTGTACTACACTACACAACACTGTACTTCACTACACAACACACAACCCTACACTACACTACACAACACTGCACTACACTACATAACACTGCACTACACTACATAACACAACACTACTCTACACAACACTGCACTACACAACACTACACTACACATCACAGCAGTACACTACACAACTCTGCACTACACTACACAACACTGCACTACACTACACAACACAGCACTGTACTTCACAACACTCTACTACACTACACAACACTGCTCTACACAACACTGCACTACACAACACTACACAACACTACACTACACTACACAACACTACACTGCACTACACAACAATACACTTCACAACACTACACTACACAACTCTGCACTACACTCCACAACAGTGCACTACACTACACAACCTACACAACATAGCACTACACTTCACAACACTGTACTACACTACACAACACTTCACACAGCTATCCACAAACACTGCACTACTACTACAACACTCACTACCTTCCACACACACTCACTACACAACACTGCACTCACTACCAACACTGCACTCACTACACAACACTAACTACACACACTTCACTACACACAACAACTACACTACACAACACACTCACTCACACTACATACACAACTACACAACAACTGTACTCATCACAAACTGACTCACAACACTGCACTACACTACACAACACTGCACTACACTACATTACAACACTCACTACACTAACAACACTTGCACTCACTCAACAGCACTACACTACACACACTACACACACATTCACTACACAACACTGCATACTACACTACAACACTGCACTACACTTCACAAACAGCACTTACACTTACACAACACTGCACTACACTACACAACACTGTCACTACACAACACAAACTGCACTACACTACTACTACACTACACAACAATACACTACACACTACAACACCACTATCCACAACACTGCACTACACACATACACTGCACTACACTACACAACACTGCACTCACACACTCACTACACTACACAACACTGATACACTACACAACACTAACTCACTACACAACACACTACACTCACTTACTACACTACACAACATACACTACACAACACATGCACTACTACACAACACTGCATTTCACTACATAACACTACACTACACTACACAACACTGACTACACTACACAACACTGCACTACACAACACTATACACTACACTCACTACACTACACAACACGATATCATACACTACACACACAACACTCACAATACTACATACACTACAAACACTGTACACACTACACAACACTGCTACACTCACATACACACTACACAACACTGCACTACACTACACAACACTGCACTACACTACATCACTACACTGCACTACACTTCACATACACACAACACTACACTACACAACACTGCACTAACACTACACACACACTACTACAACACGATACACTACACAACACTGCACTCACACAACACTGCACTACACAACAACACACACTAAAACTTACTACACTACACAACACTGCACTACACAACACTGCACTCACACACACAACACTACACTACACTACACAACACAACTACTACACACACAACACTGCACACTACACTACACAACTCTGCACTACACTACTCACAACATGCACTACACTACACAACCTACACACATACACTACATACACAACACTGCACTACACTACACACACTACACTACACATACAAATGCACTACTACAACACTGACTACACCACACAACACTGCACTACACAACACTGCACTCATTACACAAACTGCACTACACTACACACTATACTACCTCACAACACTGTATTACACTACACAACACTGCACTTCACTACACAACACTGCACTACACTACATTGCACTACACCACACAAAACAGCACTACACAACTTTTCACTACTCTACACAACACTGCACTACACTACACAACACAGCACTGTACTTCACAACACTGTACTACACTACACAACACTGCACTACACAACACTGCACTACACACATTCACTACACAACAAACAGCACTCACACAACATTCACTACTCACACAATACTGTACTACACTAACAAACAGCCTGTACTCACAACACTGTACTACACTAACAACACTGACACAGAACCTGCACTACACTTACACAAAAACTGCATACACTACACAACAATACACCACACAATACTGTACTACACTATACAACTCTGTACTACACAACACTGTACTACACTATACAACACAACAGAACCCTGCACTACACTACACAACACTGCAGTACACTACATAACGCAACACTACTCTACACAACACTGCACTACACTTCATTGCACAACACTGCACTACACTACACAACACTACACACACACTACACACAACACAGCACTACACTACACAACTCTGCACTACACTACACAACACTGCACTACACTACACAACACAGCACTGTACTTCACAACACTCTGCTATACTACACAACACTGCTCTACACAACACTGCTCTACACAACACTACACTACACAACACTACTCTGCACTACACAACACTACACTACACATCTCTGCACTACTCTCCACATCACTGCACTACACTACACAACACTGCAGGACACTACACAACAATTAATATTTGCACCAATAACTCATTACAGTTGTGACCGGGTGTAGACTAGTGCATTGCTCATTACATTTTAATTTGTTCATAAGTGTAACCATGTATAAAAGTAAGTAAGTAAATTTACTTACATAATTCATTACCTTTGAAACTTGTTAGTTCATTACCTCTGTAACTTGTTCAGCTATCAAAACTTTGGTGCCCTGTCCCTGGACCCATTATGTACCTCTTTAATCTGTAAATACCTTTGTAACTTGTCATGATTGTGACCAGATCTTCCTGAGTTCATTACCTTTGTAACTTGTTCAGCTATCAAAACTTTGGGGCCAAGTCTCTTGACCCATTATGTACCTCTGTAATCTGTAAATACCTTTGCAACTTGTCATGATTGTGACTAGATCTACCTGAGTTCATTAACTTTGTAACTTGTTCAGCTATCAAAACTTTGGTGTCCAGTCCCTGGACCCATTATGTACCTCTGTAATCTTTTGACTACCGCCCCACAGGATGGATATGGGCTGCATAATAAAGATAACTCTACACAACATTACACTATCACTATATAATACACTATATTATCACTCACTATGTGGTGCCTACGCCAACATTCCTATGGTGTATAAATATACTTAGTTGAAGTAATTTAGTTATTCCCCGCTGGCCTAGTGGTTAGCACACCCTTCTGGAGATTTACAACTCCAAGCAACGCGGGTTCGAGCCCCGCCTTTATCCTTATTTGTGTTTAGTTTGTGAGTTTAAGGTAATGGACATCGAAGTAATTGGTTACTATCACCCTCTCCTGGAGGCCACCAAACCACTGCTAGATCGTGATATCAGAGCCATTCTCAAGAATACACCTCGGGCATTCGGTAAAAGATGCGAAGTAGTGTTCAGCGACGAACTACTTTGTGGGCATCTTGTACCCAAGGGTCATGGCCGCTTAGTTCTGATGAGGAATGAACGTCACATCGTTTCGTTCTACTTCTGCATGGATGGGACCTTACTCTACTATGACGGTGGCGATTCTGACAGTGCCCTGGAAATGATAATAGAGTACTACAAGAAGCACTCCTGCTTCAGAAGACTCCTAACTGTTGGTGAAGTAACACAGTACAGCGGTACCTGCACGTACCAAGCACTATCCTTCATGGATATAGTTGTCAGTTCCGGGCTCACGGACCCCGATGACATCCGCCGCTGGTTCACCATTAGAATGAAGTATTTCGCAGATATTAAGGCAGTCAACCTAGTCAATGCCATGTTAAATGAATACAGGAATAATATAGTCACTTCCTGCGACGATCCACAACGCAGCGTATTAACGGGCGAGATTAAACGTCATATACTTGATGCAAATAAGAAGTCTGTTAAACGTCCACTGGGAAGTGAGATGCCCTCAGCCCCACCACAAAAAATAATGAGACTCTGAGTTGTCAGATAGAGAGAACACCAAGAAGATTACTGTCAAGAGCAATGTGCTGAGTCCATCTACAACAACTGACTTCTACTAGAAGTCCGTCAATAACCAGGGAGAGGGAGAATGAGAGAGTGGGGGAGAGAGAATGAGGGGGAGACAGAATGAGAGGGAGAGAGAGAGAAAGAGGTGGACATATTTCATATTTAAAAAAAATATTATTTTTGTGGCACCTTACATTGTAGGCATCATATTGCATGTCAATCTAAAAATGCATGTTATGTACAGGTGACTAAATCATAAGTAAAAATTTAGTTACCAAATAAACTTACGTGTACTTAACAAGGCCTGGGAGAAGCTGATGTTTGACATTGGTTCTTGATGTTAGTATACTGTCTCTACCTTCCAGGGACAATGATTATGTCATTCCTTCCAGGGACAATGATTATGTCATTCCTTCCAGGGACAATGATTATGTCATTCCTTCCAGGGACTATGATTATGTCATTAATTCCAGGGACAATGATTATGTCATTAATTCCAGGGACAATGATTATGTCATTCCTTCCAGGGACAATGATTATGTCATTCCTTCCAGGGACAATGATTATGTCATTCCTTCCAGGGACAATGATTATGTCATTCCTTCCAGGGAAAATGATTATGTCATTCCTTCCAGGGACAATGATTATGTCATTCCTTCCAGGGACAATGATTATGTCATTCCTTCCAGGGACAATGATTATGTCATTCCTTCCAGGGACAATGATTATGTCATTCCTTCCAGGGAAAATGATTATGTCATTCCTTCCAGGGACAATGATTATGTCATTCCTTCCAGGGACAATGATTATGTCATTCCTTCCAGGGAAAATGATTATGTCATTCCTTCCAGGGACAATGATTAAATGATTATGTCATTCCTTCCAGGGAAAATGATTATGTCATTCCTTCCAGGGACAATGATTAAATGATTATGTCATTCATTCCAGAGACAATATATATATATATATATATATAAATATATATATATATATATATATATATATATATATATATATATATATATATATATATATATATATATATATATATATATATATATATATATATATATATATATATATATATATATATATGCTAGGAATTCGCAAGAACAGGCGAAATATTCACAAACACTGATCTCTGGCCGAAGGAGACTCGAACCTACGAACCTTGTAACAAGGTACGCAGTGCCTACCGTACCACACTGGTCCAATACCTTGGCATCCAGCTCACGCTAGACGTTGATCCAAGGCAGCCAGCTTTCAGGCAGGTGGCTTACAGCTTTTCATCTCATCCCCTGCATGCATCCACACAACTAGAGATTTTTACAATGCTAGGAATTCGCAAGAACAGGCTTTAACTCATATCATTCTTAATGCATATTATAATGAGAAAGAAATATATGTGTAGTACATTATATTTTTTTAAGACTTAAAAAAGTATTATTTTTCCTAAAAGTATTCAGCGTCATCATATGTGTTGAGAAAGCTGCTGCAACCATGGACAACTAATCAAAGTAAGCCAACTCTGTCCTCACCTGGCTGGAGGTGGATCATATCGTCGCTTATACTAACACAACTCTAGTAGTCAATCGTGTAGAGGACTCTAGTGTTGGTGTCTATGTAGTGGCATCATGTTGCCCTTAACATACCGGTAAGAAAGTTTATTCAAGTTAATGCAAATACAGTTACATAGATTATCATGCATAGCAGCATATATGTAAAGAACCTAGGATAACCGAAAAAAGTCAGACATTTCCATTGGGGTCCGGTATATTTTCCTTCTTTTGGCTCTCTTCTTTACATGTGAGAAAGTTGCAATCATATTTTGACGGATTTTTTGTTTTAATATGACTCACGAAATCTTAATGACACGATTGCAAACAAACCATACCACGGGTGGGGTTCGAACCCGCGGTCTGAGAGCCTCAAAACTCGACGGTCTGGAGTTTTGAGACACACTGACCGGGGGTTTGAACCCCACCCGTGGTATGGTTTGTGTTTTAATAATTTCATTATTGGGCAGAAAATTACTTGGACTCCTTGGGAAGTATTCAATGAATAAGAGGCATTATGAGACAGAAAATAAGAACACGAACAAAATCCTGGTTTGTGAGGTAAATGCACTCCTTAATATTTAATGGTTAGTTGTAATGTGGAGATAATATTTTCCCGCACGAGTAAATTAGACTCGTAATATTCTCACGTCACCGACTTTACGTAGTAGAACCAGTCCTCTGTATTACCAAGCTATTTTTCCCCGCTTCACTATGACTTTATACGAGGACAATGAGGTTGTAGAGGAGTGTGGAAGAGGTGCAGGAATCTTGCTACTTGGAGGAGAAGTGAGGGAAAAACTGAGGCCTATATGAGGGAGAGCCAACAATGTCAGCGGGAAGGACCCTAATGGAAATGTCACTGACTTTTTTGGGTTATACTATGTTCTCTACACATGTGCTGCATTTACACATGTGTAAATTATACCTGAATAAAATAACTTAATAGGGTTATCGGGGTTTCTGGTGATTAGTGTTTGGATGAAGTAACTCCTAAGGTGGTGGAAAACATTATGGCAGATGAGACTAACGTTAGATCAGCTACCTTAAAACAAATTTACTCTATCTCTTATAATTCGGAAGAGCAGTGCTGAGGTGAGCCGAGGTACTTCCACGACCAACTACACTCTTACAGATAAGATTTTGCTCGGATTTTTAACCCCGGAGGGTTAGCCACCCAGGATAACCCAATAAAACTTCTTATCTCCCTTACACACCCCACCGGTAGCTAACCACATGAAAACTACTTTATCTTGCACATATCCAAAGCAAAATACACTTATTGATATATGTGACTCCCCTTAATTTACACATGATTGTAAACAAAATTCTGAATACAGCTATTGCTTCATAATTCTTAAGCTAGTCATAAGTTTGCCTAAGACACTCAATTATAGAAACTGTATCATGCCAAAATGACACCATTTCCATTAACAGATAAATATTTTGAACTACCTCAATTTTGTAAATCTAGTTAATCAATACAATTACCTAACCTTAATACCAGTATAATTATTGTGTCAATATAGAGTAAGATCTAGTATTAGTCTGCCTGAAATGCATAGGCATACTAGTGGCCTTCTTGTAATAAGTATTTTATAATATGAACTAATACAATAAAATATGTAAACCCCACATTGTAATATTATCAGAAATAAAGAATTTAAATTTTAATTTTTAATGTTAGTCAGTGAGTCATTGAGGACTGTCTTATTTCCATAGTGGTCCTCAATCTTGTCCCCCAGAATGCGACCCACACCAGTCGACTAATACCCAGGTACCTACTTGCTGCTAGGTGAACAGGACAACAGGTTTAAGGAAACGCATCAAAATGTTTTTACCCCACCGGGAATTGAACCCGGGTCCTCCACGTGTGAAGCGAGAGCTTTGCTAGCCAGGCCACGGGGCTTGTAAATAATTCATCTTTATTTACTAAAAGTACATGTACATGGTATACAGGCCTAGGTGACACCAATGACATACTACTGTATAGAAAGCCGCTTATGCTGAGCATTTAGGGCAAATTCGGTCAGTTTTGTCCCAGGATACAACCCACACCAGTCCACTAACATCCAGGTACCCATTTTACATTGGGTAGTGGTGGTTTTGATAAGGACCTGTTCTGTATGGGCCAGTAGGCCTTCTGCAGTGTTCCACCATTCTTATGTTCTGGAACTGCTAATTCTTGTTGCCAGCCAACAAGACCCCTGAAGACAGTCAGAAAATGCATATTTTTGCTCCCCACTTTCCTCTTCTATAGCTGGGCCAAGGCAAGTTAATTTATTTAGGCACAGATAAGAGAACGATTATCTTAGTGTAAATTATCTAGTATAACCCACTGGAAAAAAGTGACCTTTTTTTATCCTAGGTAATTTACATTAGGTATGATACAGGTACTTGGTGTGCTTGTATACTTAGGTTTTCCAATCTTTGTCACCCAAGACACCTGCACAGTGACATGCTGAGTGTCCACCCAAGACACCTGCACAGTGACATGCTGAGTGTCCTTCCCAAATGATGCAATTTACCAGAAGGTAGCAAGACATCTGGTAATTCCCGAGGATCATAAGGCCATGGGGACTGATTTGTAAAACTGGCCAGCTCAAAATTAAAATATTAAGAATGAAGTTAAGTGCTATATGTGCAGAGGACTCGTATTCCAAGGTAGCAGTTATACCTGTTAATGCTGTGCATGTTTCCTTAACCTGCCCTTGCTTCACCTAGCAGTAAGCAGGTACCTGGGTGTTAGTTGACTGATGTGGGTCACATCAAGAGAGAGAAGATAAGCCCTTGATGCATGGACCTGTTTTTGCAGTTATCCTGGGCTGCTAACCCTCTAGGTTAAACTCCAAACAAGAATCTCGCTGAAGAAATAGTCTCCTTTTCTATAACCTTAAATTAATAAGGTTACCATTTTTCCCCATTAGCTTAACATTCCATTATCTGCAGTTTGAATAAAATAGCTTTAGATGCAATGTAGTTAATGTAGGTATTGGGTAACTTTCAATTAAAGTTAATTTATACTTCAGGGTATGAAAGAGGCGATGATACTGTGGAGCAAGATCTGGGAGCTAGCATGCAGGGTTCACGCACCGATGATAATGTAGTGGCCAGAGAAGAGGAAGCTATAAAGTTAGATTGTCTTAATGGGTACAGGTCGGTACACAAAATTGTCAAAATTAACATTAAATTGGATTAGTAAGAATTTAAAAATTCTACACTGTAGGACTAAACTTTCTTATCTGGTTTGGTATTCGTCAGATACTGTAAACAATGTATAGTATATGAAAGTGTATGTACATAGTATATTATACACTTGTATATTTACATCAGTTTTTTACGAAATTGGCAGCTGCTAGTACATGTAGGAAGCTCTTGTTATGCGAGCGTTTTAGGCAAGATAAAATATAGGTCAAATAGATTTTAAATAGTCTTAAGTGATCAATTTAAGCTTTTTTAATTTTTTATATATGAAATTCAGTAAAGTCTTCAGTGACTTTCTCTTGAGCTAATGGCACCTTTTGTGCTGCCATTATTGAAGAGGTGAGAAAAGTGTATATGTGAAACTGAGAGAATTATTTAATAATTAATTCTAATTAAACTAAATGATTATTAAGATGCTTTATAAAACTACCTTCTATTTATTAACAACAAGTCTCAAATTAGTCACCTTCTTCACATATTTATTAAGATAATTTATAGGAAAATCTTCCATGTCTTAACCACAGATAGATTTATGTAGTTAAGTGTTATAGCATAAAATGTATGAAAGTAAACCTTAAGAACTGGTGGTAATATTTCAGAGATGAGGAAGTTGTCTTTATTCTCTTTAATATTGTCTGAAATAATGATTACAGACGAAAATGATTTGAGTTATCTGTAATAGCTATTTTAGATATTATTAAAGAGCATAAAGGCAACTTCCCCATCCCTTAAATTATTAGGACGAGTTCCCCTTAAAACAATAAACTCCGCTATTAAACAGTAACCAAGAGTTACCTTTACTACTGCAACCACCACCACCACCACCACCACCACCACAACTACCACGATCAACACCACCACCAGTAGCTCTTTCACTACAAGGACACAGAGGCTAAATATAGCCTCTGTGTCCTTGTATTATTTGCACTGACTTAACAAAGCTCCTGGAGAGCGAAACGTTCTCACAATAAAATAACTCGTTAGTTGCACCTGGGTCCTTTTACCTAACATCACTAAATCTTTACCGAATATTTTACTTGATGACATTCACCAGACTGAATGTTCCCTCGTACTTGTAAGTGATGACATTCACCAGAC